>JACEIK010010209.1:23206-44215 GCA_018107945.1 Datura stramonium
CTCACTCTCATAGAGAAGTTCCAAACACTGTAGAGGTGATACCATAAGCTTGTCCTTATTTTCTCTACTCTGAATTTTCGGACGGTTAGGTTAGGATCACTATAGGAATTTTATTAGATTATAATGTAGGATTAAGGACGGGTATGGTAAATATGGATAATAGTGACTAAGCCTCCTTGGCATTACACAACTTGTGGCTCCACTTTTTAACCTTTTCTCTTTTTCTCCATTTTTCTCCCTTTTTCCATTTCATTCATCATTCAACTAGTGGGTGTGATTACTTTTTTACTTTTCTCTTATTCTTTTAGAGATTTTTCTTTTCTTTTCTTTACTCTTTGTTCTTTTTCTTTCACACCATACCCATTTTTAATTGATTAACTTTTCCACCTTTTATTTCCCCCATACAGCTTACGCACCCCTACATTAGCCACCTTTAACTTAGGTATTTTTCCTGAGTTGAGGTTCACAATGTCCATAAAGGGACATGGCCAAAATAGGTTCATTATAAATAAGTGGGAAGGTGAATAGGCTAATCAAAGAAAGTGGTCAATTTAGGCTCAAGCATTTGGATCAAGGGATACTTATTTTATAAAAAAAGGGCCTATGATCCTTTCCTAAAATGCCTGTTTAAGCTCACTCAAGTTGGTGATGGAGTCGTTTGGCAACTCCAACAACCATAGAGTAGCCTCCATAGATAGAGAGAATGGAAAGAGCCTCAACTTCATAGCATCTTGACTCATAATTGGAAACTTGTATTCCTTGCAAATGCCCACAAAGTTCATCAGGTGCAGATTTGCATCATCAACTGCATAACCACAAAACACCCTTTCATGTTGAGCAACTAGATTATGGTGCTAGTGATGTCAAATGTTGCCCTAGCAGGCAAAGGTGGTAGTACAATAACTTCTATTGACTCAGCTTAATCTATATCTGGATCCTCATCATCATCAAAATGAGGAGCATATCTATGGAATTGGTGTGGCTCATGGCCTCTATTGCTCCTTCCATGACGACTAGCATTAACTATCTCTCCCGAGCATCATATTCCTCTTGAAGGGTAGCTTGCCGAGAAAACTCCGCCTGGTGGATCTCCTTATCTCGGTGAGCTTCAGTAGCTATTCTGGCTTGCATCTGCTTTGAGGTCTCATTGCGGTCCATATTTCTCAATATTCATTCTAGCTCAAGATCAAATGGAATTAGAGGTTCTTCGCTTCGCCGAGTACTTGGCATTCACCAAGTGGTAACATGTGTGTCAAAAACAAAAGAAAACATAAATGAGAAAACAAAGACTAAAATTTAAATACAAGCAATTAATCTAATCCTAAGTCGTATTCCACGGCAACAACACCATTTTTGATAATGCTCAAATTACACCCCTAAAGAAGTATAACGCGGACATTGTCAATAAAGAACCTAACTAATGTTGGGGTCGATCCCATAGGGATATATGGTTAGGATGTAGAATAACTCTAGTATTTATGCTTTTAGTTCAGTTATTTCCTAATGAGGGGTTTAAAAAAATAATCAAGTAAGAATGTGGTCAATTGGTGTTGTGATCAAGTTTATGCAATTGACTAGGGAAGTGTTCCCCATAGATTCATAACAACTTTGGGTTATTAAACTAGTGATCTATCCCAATACTCAGCCTGCAGAATTGATAAAATAGATTCATCCAAATGACTGATTCATCCCTCTTAGATGACTATACTCAATTACGGAATTAGGTCTCTTGAGTGATTTCACTTTATCCTTTATCAATTATTCCAAATTAACTATCCTGTGACCGCAACTCAAGTTATTAAATGAAACTAAAGTTCAAGGTTTTGTTGTTCTTCTCTTTTCCTAATCTCTACTTCTCTAGGTTCAAGCAAGTAGGGAATACAGGCAAGTCCTAATGTTGTGCACTATTAAGAAGCATTTATGATGAAGAGATGAACAATACAAACATGCATATTGGTTTAGAATTACTTTATGTTAACCCTAGTTAGTTATTCCACCATGGTTCCACAAACCTAGTTGTGGACGTTTTAGCTATTCATGATTGCAAGAAAAGAATTAGAATCCATGGAATAAAACATAATTAACAACTTACAATGGTGATTGAAGAAAAATTTAATTGATAATTGCATAATCAAAACTATTCAAAAATCAAGAACAATGATAGAATCTTCAAGAAATTCGTGTATTTGATCTCCAAGTAGTGTTAGGAAACCCAAAAATTATGATTACAAAGTAAAGAATCTCTATCCCAAAAAAATTAACCTAAAAAGGTATTTATACAAATAATTGGAAACCTTTTAAAAATTAATAGGGATACTACTGTCAACATGTCCTATGAGTCATAGCATGATGCTACGAGTCGTATGTTCCATCCATGGGATGCAATTCAGCCTCTAAATCTGCCAAGTCCTAAAAGTTGGTATGGCTCGTACAATGAAGTTACGAGTAGTTTGTTGTCTATCATGGTCTGGTCTTATGAAGTCTAGCATCCTCTGAAGTTTACTAGGAGTCCTTGGTACGTCTCGTACCTTGGTGTCACGACTCATGCTATCTGCTCGTACCCTGGGATCTTCCAACTGACATGTTCTCTAAATTTCACCATGGTTCCATATAGGGTTAATATGTTGACACTACAGTTCGTAAATTCCACTCATACCAAGAGCTTCTACAAGTACAAAATCTTCTGAAGTTTTCGACGACTTCTAGGTACGGCTCATACCATGAGTCATATGTTGGTCCAACACTTGTGCAATTCTCTGAAGTCTACCATGATTGCCAGGTACAGATCGTACCACTAAGGTACGACTCATACTGAAGCCCTGCATCTGGCCCATCTTCTGCACTTTTCTGCACTTTTCTGCTCCTTTTCCAGAATTCAACTCCTGAACCTGGTTTCCCTGAAAATAAAGTAAAAGAATCTCATATTTATATAAACATACCTAAGACCAAGCATCTTCTCTAAGTTTTAAGTGTCGAAAGTTCTGTAAAACACAACACATCATAAATTAAAATGTTACTAGAATTGTAAAGCATAGGACATAAATCATGTATATTTTTGAAAGCTCATGTTTTTCAAAGATTTTTTTAAATTATAAAGTGAAGTATCACAATCATGTAAAAATCAAGAGTCTGAAGAGATATTTTACAAGTTGCAAATAGCATCCTAGTTATAACATGATACTAGTCATGGAAGCTTAAAATCATTGAGATAATAGGGAATTTTGACAACTAGAGAGAAAGCCTAGGTCATGAATCAAGAATTTCAAAGCTAGGATTTCTAAAAAAAATCTCGGGACACAAGGGTGAAAAGAACCCTTGATGAAGTCCCACATACCTGAAAAATAAATCCCTGAGGAGAAGCTCGAATTTGTGAAGTTGCAAAAAGAAGCGTAGTTCTTGCTAGGGAGAATTCTTGAACTTTTATGCACTGGTCTTGAGAGCTAAGTGAGAAATGGGGGAGAATAATCGACTAACTCCCTTTAACCTTTGAATATGTACCCCAAAATGACATAGTTAAGGAATTAAAATAGAGGGAAGTTACAAAAATGCCCCTGGAGAAAAGTATAAAAAACTGCCTTTTAGGATCCAAGGAGTAGTTGATTGTGACCACGACTCGTTGGGAACAGTCGTTAGTTGTGACCATAACTCATTGGGACCAGTCATTGGTCCTAGGTCTGGAATCCCACTTTTTGAACCTCAACCAATGGCTGGAAAAGAAGACTCATTAGAAGATCTGATGGGTCGTTGAATCCAGTCATTGTCACTATATAAATTTTGACAATCCCTGAACTTCTCCCAATGTACGGACACAATGACATGTTAGTTGGAACAACGGGTCGTTGGTTCCACCCGTTGTCACTGGAAGGATCTTGGACAGTTTCTGAATCCCATCTAATGACTCATTACGATGAGTCATTACTTTCTCTAATGACTCATCATAGGACTTGTTGGTTTCGGGGAATAATCTGACAACTTTCTGATCCTCAACCAACAACTAAGTATGACAACTTGTTACTAGAACCCACGACTCATCATTTCTCTCATGGTTACAACTACCACGCCTGCACAACTTCTAAAACTCCTGACCCTCCTAGAGACTTGTTACAAGGACTAATGAGTCATTCTGTCACTCATTAGTTTTGGAGGGAAAATTGTAGAAGCTAACAATGACTCTTCTAACGGGTCATTGTTCTTGAAAATGACTCGTTGATTGTGTTGTTCTGAGGAAATTTTTTATGGTTTTCATGCTTAGTTTGGGGTTTAGCCTTAGGATCTTTTGTGGTGTTACAATATCTCTCTTTGGGAATATTCGTCCTCAAATAAAGACTAAGTAAGCTAGAAAGGTAGGGAAAAAGATGCAATCCCGAACTGAAAGCTATAAACTAAATACTGAAGGAGTGACTGACTCCGAACTAATATAGATATACTAACTGAATTCATGCAACAAGGGTGCACACTAATAAATGAATATAGCTGATGAGTATGGAACTGAATAGAGTACTGAGGAGGAATTTAGTACCTGATGTTAAAGCTGAGCTGGAAGGGATAAGGTGAGGGTATCTAGCCATCATATCGCTTCGGCTTCCCATGTAGCTCCCTCAACTAGCTGGTTCCTCAATAAAACTTTTACTGAAGCGACCTCCTTGTTCCTCAACTTACAAACCTGATAGGCTAGAATCTGAATTGGAACCTCTTCATCAGAGAGGATGTCCTTTGCACCAACGCTCTCTAAAGGCACTACTGAGGACGGATCACTGGTTCATTTCTTCAATAAGGACACATGGAAGACTGGATGCACTGATGCTAACTCCACAAGAAAATCCAACTCATAAGCCACATTGCCAATGTATCTCTGGATTCTATAAGGGCCAACATATATGGGACTGAGCTTTTATTTTTTCCCGAACCTCATCACCCCTTTCATAGTTGAAATTTCAGATACACCCAATCATCTACAACAAACTCCATCTCCTTTCTCCTTACATATGCATATGATGTATGTTGGCTTTGAGCTATTTTTAGTCATTCCTTGATATGCTGAACCTTCTGCATGGCCTCATGTACTAATTCATGACCTATTAGGATAGCTTCACCAACATCAAACCACCCTATAGGAGACCTACATCTCCTACCATATAATGCCTCGAACCGGGCCATTTGAATGTTGGAGTGGTAGCTTTTGTTGTATGCAAACTTGATGAGAGCTTGGTGATAATCCCAACTTCCCTTGGAATTAATCATGCAAGCCCTCAACATATCCTCCAGAGTTTGAATAGGCCACTCAGCCTGGCCATCTATCTATGGGTGGAATGCTGTGTTGAGATTAACCTGAATTCCAAGTCCCTTCTGAAATGACTTCCAGAAGTGTGAGGTGAACTGAGTACCCCTATCTAAAATGATGGACAAGGGAAATCCATGCACTCTGACTAACTCCTAGATGTATAGCCTGGCATAATCCTCTGTTGAAGTTGTGGTCTTAACTGGAAAGAAATGTGCTAACTAGTCATCCGGTCTACAACCACCCAAATTGAGTCATGTTGTCGGTGCGTACGAGGTAGAATTGCAATAAAATCCATGTTCACTTCTTCTCACTTCCAAGTAGGAATGCTAATATCCTGAGTCAAACCCCCAGTTCTCTAATGTTCAACCTTGACCTATTGGCAGTTTGGACACTTAGCCACAAATTCTGCAATGTCCTTCTTCATGCCATTCCACTAGTAGATTTCACGTAGATCATGGTACATCTTGGTGGCACCTGGGTGGATAGAGTACCTGGAGCTGTGAGCTTCCGTTAGTATCTATTGCTTCAAATCCTCTACATCTGGAACACACAACCTGCCCCAGTAATGGAGCACACCATCTCCCCCCTTTTGGAGAATGCTTCAACCTCTTTGTTTAGGACTACCTCCTTCAACTTGAGTAGGATTGGGTCTTCATCTTTCTTTGACTTAACCTCCACCAGAAGGGAGGATTCTGACCCATCTACGACTCAACCTTCTACTGAATCAACCAAATGACTCCTAACCGAGCCAATCTATGTACATTCCTTGCCAAATATTTTTTACCATCCTTAATATGAGTAACACTCTCCTGCTGAGGGCATCATCCACTACATTAGCCTTGCCCAGGTGATACAACACACTCATATCGTAATCTTTCAAAAATTCTACCCATCTTCTCTAACGAAGGTTCAAATCCTTCTGACTAAACACATACTGCAATCCTTTGTGGTTAGAGAACACATCTACATGAACACCATAAAGGTAGTGCCTTCAAATGTTCAAGGAAAACACTATTGTTGCCAACTAAAGATCATGAGTTGGATAGTTCTTCTCATGAGCCTTGAGCTGTCTAGAATAATAATCTATAACCTTACCATGTTGTATCAGAACACAACCAAGGCTAATTTTGGAGGCATCACAATAGATCACGAACCCATTTGAACCCTCTGGCAAAGTCAAAATTCGGGTAGTAGTGAGTCGAGTCTTCAACTCCTGAAAACTGTTCTCACATTTATCAGTCCACTAAAACTTCACCTTTTTTTGAGTTAGTTTGATCAAAGGAAAGTCAATGGAAGAGAACCCTTCTATGAACCATTTGTAGTAACTAGCTAGGCCCAAGAATCTCCCGATGTTTGACGGAGAAGTGGGTCTTGGCCAGTCCTTGACCGCCACTATCTTTTGAGGATCGACATGAATACCCTCACTGGAGACAATATGACCTAGGAATGCCAATGTTTCTAGCCAGAATTCAAACTTTTTGAATTTAGAGAACACTTGGCGGTCCCTATGAGCTACAACAGTATCCTCAAGTGATGTGCATGTTCCTCCTCTGTCCTGGAGTAAATTAGAATATCATCTATGAAGACAATAACAAACATCTCTAGGTACGGTTTGAATACCCTGTTCATCAAACCCATAAAAGCGGCAAGAGCATTCGTTAGTCCAAAAGACATAACAACAAATTCATAGTGACCATACTGAGTTCTGAAGGATATTTTCGAAATGTCACATTCTCTTACCCTGAGCTGATGGTATCCTTATCTGAGATCTGCTTTCAAAAAGCTGCTAGCTCCCTGGAGTTAGTCTAACAAGTCATCGATCCTGGGTAGAGGATACTTCTTCTTGACTGTGACCTTATTCAGCTGACGGTAGTTGTTATACCCTGGAAGCTCAAAGATTGGACTAGTTGAAATGGGAAAATTATAAAATTGATGTTTCAGGCACAGGACGAGTCGTGGGATGACTCATGAGGAGACCCCACAAGTCGTCAGGTGGCTCATAGGGAGGCCTGGGAAAATGAAGGATTGAGGTCCCCATGAGTGAGGGAATGACTCGTGGTCAGCCACTACGAGTCGTCATGTCACTCGTGGGGTGATGTTGGAATTAAATTGGTAGAAGTAACAAGTGTTCCTAATGGATGGGACCCTACGAGTCGTGGCTAGTCCCAACGACTCGTGACGTGAGTTATGAGAAGGCAGGTTAAAAAGTAAGGTGGTGTACATGACGGACGGTGAACATGAGTCGTGGTCTCGAGGAACGAGTCGTTATGTCCCCCGTTACGAGCCCCAGTAGATCAGTTAACCAGTGCACTTGACAAGCAACCTAACAAGTCGTTGCTCATCCTGAAGAATCATCAGGTCACCTGGCAGTGTTTTCCTGCGAATTCATTAAGGGTCTTTTCGTAATTTCTAATTTCCTAAGACATATACTATGTCATTTAAGGCTCGTTTTAGTGGGGTTTTATCTATGATCAAGTATGGGGTTTTACTCAATTGTATGATTTTTCCATCTCTATATATGGGTATGATTAGATTGTATTTATATCAATGATTATGAAGCATGGGAAGATTCTAAATTATTTTTTCCCTATAAAAATTGTTTTTCTAAAATTTGAATCTAAAACGCCCATGGGTGGAGAGTATAAAAGAGGAGATTTATGGTAAATGTGTGATGATGATGATGTTGATGATAAATAGCATATTTCTAAAACTACCATGATCTATGTTGTTGTTTTCAAAATGAAGTGATTAGATCCAAGTATGATAGAGCTTTGGGTGATGCCCACATGTCGATTTAAAGTGAAGATTTTCCCGACATAAGCTTACCACATTGTTTGAAGTGAAATTTCCCAATTTTTATTATAAATTCTTGCTTGTGGTGTGTTGAAGTAAATCTTTCTATACGTAGCTTACCACATGATTTGGAGTAGATGCTCCAACCTATGATTGAGGTTGTGGTATGTTTCAAAATAATGCTTCTCATATGCATGATTTCATAATTGAGATGTAGTTCATTATTGAGCTTTGTCAATAGATAATGTTGAGCTTCATATCCATATAATGTCTAGTCTATGCATAATTTCATTATGAGCTTTGTCAATAGATGATGTTGAGCTTCATTTCATACGATGTTGAGTTATGCATGATTTCATGTGAGCTTCATCAATAGACGATGTTGAGCTTCGTTATATACAATGTAGAGCATTGCATGTTTTGGGAGAAAAGTCTATCACCAAGCGGGTTAAGGGTCGACTACCCTATGCCCCAAAACTACGCGACAACGTAGGTTGATACTATTATATTATTGGGACCTCCCTTGTGAGCTATCCCCAGTCCAATTGGCCCTTCAGCTTGATATTGATATCATGGTATCGACCATCGCCCTGGCAAGGTTATGGACGGCTCTACCCACTTGAGTGTGATAGTTGGGACCACTTAAACTCTATCATGGTATGTCGGTTAAGTGACGAGTCTCCCACTGTCTAAAACATTTAGATTGCATATTCATCACTCATGATAATTATCGTATGCATGTATGTTCAAAAAGAAAGGTTTGACTCATTGTTCATCTTTTGATATAAATGTAAGTTTCATCTTTGAGTCAATCGAGTTAGTCATGATGTTCTAAATCTATGCATGGTCATGTTATGATAAGAGTACGATTTCAGAATGAATGCATGTAGTCTTCTACTTACTCTTAAAAGCTTATGATATGTATGAGTTTCTTTAAATGATTTATGTTACTAAAGTGGTTTTACTTACATTGAATACTCGGTACATTCCACATACTGACCGCATACTTTCTATGCTGCATCATTTCATGATACAGGATCAGGTTCTCTGGTTCAGCCCCGTTCGTAGTCGCTGTTCAGAGTTAGCACCTGCTTTATTGGTGAGTCCTCATCTTTCGAGGACTAGACCTTCAGATGTTTTAGATGTGCTTTCAGTTTCAGTATTGTTGAGCTAGTTGGGGGCGTTGTCCCATCAGCTCGTCCACATTAGAGGCTTATCGGACTTAGACGTGTATTCAACTTCAGATATTTATTCTATTGTCATATTAAGTTTGACTTCTGTAGAGTTTATAATTATGTTTTATTCATGTTTGTTAAATGAGTAGTTGAATGCTTAAGCCATGGGTCGACTTGGGGGTCTCTGGAGGTCCTTTGTCCCGTGTCTAAAATCCGAGCCTCTGTTCGGGTCGTGACAGACTTGGTATCAGAGCCATAGGTTTGATGAGTCCTAGGGAGTCTAAAATCCGCATTAGATAGAGTCTCTTTCATGGGTGTGAAGCGCGCCACACTTATGACGAAGAGGCTACTAGACATTTTAGGAAATGTTCCCTTCTTTCATGATCTATGGCGTGGGGTGAAAAGCATTTCTGTCCTCCTAATTCATGCTATTCACGATTGTAGAATGGTGGATCCTAGAGGATGAATGGAAGGAGGAATGGAAGTGGTGAAGTCCACGAGGATGGAAATGGTCATGAGCATCAGCCAGCCCCACTAGTTCAGGAGCCTCAGGCACCGAAGCCAGTCGTTCATGCTGAATTCTAAGCTACCATTCAGATGCTTGCGCAGGCCTTGACCGCTCAGGTCAATCAGCAGGCTGTTGCACATGTTCATCAAAATGGCAATGCGGCGGCGGCCAGAGTCCGAGACTTCTTGAGGATGAACCTGCCGGAGTTCTTGGGGTCCAAGGTCGATGAGGACACGCATGACTTCATTGATGAGATTGTCAAGATCACCCAGGTTATGGGGGTGAGTAGTGTTGAGTACACAGAGTTGGCCTCCTACCAATTGAAGGGGGTTGCGTATATTTGGTTCTGCCAATGGAAGGATAGCAGGGTCGCAGGAGCAAGTCCGATCACATGGGAGGAGTTTCAGGTTTCATTCCTCGATTGGTTCTTCCCTCGAGAGATGAGGGAGTTGAAAGTAGCTGAATTTGTGAATTTGAAGCAAGGAAGGATGACTGTTCAGGAGTATGCCCTTGATTTCACCCACCTATCTAAGTATGCCCCGGAGTTAGTGGCCGACCAGTGGGCGCGAGTGAGCAGATTTGTGCATGGTATAGCACGATATTTGGACAAGGACTATAGGACAGGTATGCTCTATCAGGACATGGACTTCCCTCGCATAGTTTTGTATGCCCAGCAGATGGAGGCTGCACACTCGAGGGAAAGGGAGGCCAAGAGGGCCAGGACTGAGGACTACAAATTCTCTCAGTAGAGGTCCAGTGGTGGGCACTGATAGCAAACCCACCAGAGATGATTAGCCCCAGCATCTTCAGCGTTGAGTGTGCCATCTAGGCCCATACATAATATAATCTGTTGGCTTTTGGTTGAACTCGAGAGAGGGAACCAAGAGGGTTAAAAGTAAGTGTAGAATAGGTTTAAAAGATCCTTGGCCCATGGGTTCAAGGATAGATTTCATTGTCAAGGATAGGAATATACCCTTTAACCCTATTCAGTTGAATATAAGCAGCCACAACCATCATCTCATGCTTCTCCTGTGACCAAAGGGATATAGGCATTAGGGTTCATGGGATAGTTCTTGAATGTTCGGGAGAATGGAAATAAATGGAATAGTAACTTGCAACTAGCAACCTCAGGAAGAATTAGATTAGCATATTCAAGCCTTAAAACTCAACCTAAAGTGAAAGTGTCACTACCCTAGATTCTATCATAATTTGAATTACAACATTTGTGAAAAGCATTCAATTCATTAGTTAATTTACTTTTCGAGTTTAGTAGTATAATTTCCAAACCATTCCCCATTTTTACCTGTGTTTTATTAGAATAGTGAAATAAAGTGTTAACCTTAAGCAACTAATCTGACAAGTCTCTGAGGGATCAATAATCGGGACTTCACTGTCCTATATACTTGACGACCACATACGCTTCGGTGACATCATCTTCCTACCTTCCCGGATGCTCTAATTGAGGAATGAGATTTACAAATTTTAGGCACCTTCCAGGAGAGCCTATTCATGAAGTGTGGCTCTGATTCAAGAAGAAGGTCGCCATCTTCCCAAATAATGGTCTACCCAATATGGTGTTTCTCCAAAGTTTCTATCGGTCTCTTGATTTTACCAACAAATTAGTGGCTAACAATCTTGCAGGTGGTTCAATCATGGACCAAACATTTGGCATGTCTAAGGAACTTCTTGATAGGATGACAAAGACTAATAGAGCATGACACACTAGAGACATCGAGGTGTCTACAAGTGGTGCATCTTCCAAACGACTAGCAGCCGAGTCGAAAAGGCGAGAAGAAGAGCGGGATGAAACATTAGCTAAGATGATGACCCAATTTTAGTTGATGGCCCAGCATATTTTGGGATCGAAAAACCAAGGTGTCAAAGTTGTTGGGACCCAAGGTCACAACCTATATGAGGAAGATGTTCTGCAACCAAGATATAATAAGGAGTGTCAGTTCATGGCTGACCAGATGATGGGTTCTCATCAAGGATATCAAGATGCCAACCAACGCCCTTGGCATCCTCCCGATGGGAATCAAGGTTGGAGAGATCGAGATAACCAAGGATGGGGTGATAGAGATAATAGGTAGAGAAATTGTGAGCCTGAACGGAATGGTGATAGGTACAATAGAAGTGCAAACCCTTATATTCCCCCTTCTAAAGCTGATGTGGCCCCGATGCAGCCTAGTGTAAGTGATGTGGGTAGTTCCAAGATTGAGGAGATGTTTTTGAGAATATTGAAGAAAGTGGAGTCACATCGATAGTTGTGTTAAAGAATTGAAAGGGGAGGTGCCCAACCTTGCTCAAACAGTGAGCTTCAATTCTGCTTTAATAAAACATTTAGAAGCCCAAATGAATCATCTATCCACCTAAATGAACCCAAGAATAAAAGGAACTCTTCTAGTGACACGATGTCGAATTCAAAGAAAGATGTCCATTTGAATGCTATTGTCACAAAGAGTGGGAAGGTTTTTACTAATGCGGGTTATAATACCAAGGTAGTTGTTGGTCCTAAAAAAGTTGAAGAAGACCTAAGTGATGAGGTGCCAAATGCACCTATTTGTGTTGAGGATGAAAAAGTGCTCGCGGAGGAAGAGGTTGAGACTCCTCCTAAAGATGTGAATGTTGATGAAGAGGGTGAGGAGGCCCACAATTCTGAAGTCCAAGTGCCTAGATTTCTACCTCCGTACCCTCAACGGTTAACCAAAAAGAAAGAGGACAACCAGTTCAAAATATTTATCGATATGTTTAGCAAGTTGTCCATCAACATACTGGTGATAGATGCATTCTTCCAAATGCCAGGTTATGTTAAATTCATGAAGGAGCTTCTGAAGAAGAAAAGAGTTGTGGATGAGGGGACAGTGGAGGTGTCACATCATTGTAGTGCAATGACAGTAAGCAGCCTTGCTCCGAAAAGGGATGATCCCAGAGAATTCACTATTCCTTGAACCGTCGGGGTGTATGTGTTCTACAAAGCTCTCTATGACCTAGGCGCGAGCATAAATTTGATGCCCCTTTTGAATTAAAAAAAGATAGGATTGGGAAGTTCCAATCCTACCACAATGTGGTTTCCTATGGCTGATCGATCTAGAAAGCACCCCGTGGGAATTCTTGTGGATGTGTTGGTCAAGATAGACAAATTCATCCTTCCATCTAACTTTTTTGTGTAGGATTGCAATGTGGATATTAATGTGGCCATTATCTTGGTGCGATCATTCTTGGCCATCGGGCGAGCTCTAGTAGATGTAGAGCTTGCAGAGCTGAATTTTCGAGTGGGTGGTGATAAAGTGACATTCAATGTCTGCCAACCTATGCAACCACCCGATGAATGCAAAGTGATAGCTGTGATAGATGAGAAAGAGGAGCAAGAGAATGATCTTGAGGTGGAGTATAAACCTCCGGATGAACATTGTGAGGTGAAACCGTCGTGCCGCGACGCTGATAACGCTCTAATTACACCCCTAAAGAAGTATAACACGAACATTGTGAATAAAGAACCCAATTAAGGTTGGGGTCGATTTCATAGGGAATATGGTCAAGATATAGATAAATGTTAGTACTCACACTTTTAGTTCAATTATTTAATAAAGTGGGGATTTTTAATCAAGTAACAGTATTTCGAGATAGAGTTGTGATCAATAGTTATGCAATCAACTAGGGAAATGATCCCCATGGCTTCCTAACTAGGTCTGATTGTTACACTCATGATCTATCCCAATACTTAGCCTATAGAGCTAATAAATTATGATCATCTAAACGATTGATTCGTCCCTATTAAATGACTCTACTCAATCACAGAGTTAGGTCTCATGAGCGATTTCACTTTAACCATTATTAATAGTTCCAAACTAACTCTCCAGTGACCGCAGCTCAAGCTATTCAATGAAACTCAATTTTAAGGCTTTGTTGTTCTTTTCTTTTCCTAATCTCTACTTTTCTAAGTTCAAACAAGAAGAGAATTCAGGCTAATCCTAATGTTGTGCACCATTAAAAAATATTAAACATGAAGAAAAGAACAATACAAGCATACATACTGGTTTAGAATCACTCTATGTTAACCCTAGTTTGTTATTCCATCATGGTTCCCACAACCCTAGTTGTAGAGGGTTTTGCCATTCATAATTTCAAGAATGAAATCAAATTCTATGGAAGACATAATTGAAACTTACAATATTAATGAAAGAAGAAACCAAGAGTCAATTGCACAATTATTTGTCAAAAATCTAAGAACAATGATGAATTATATCCAAGTATTTGAGTATTTGCTCTCCAAGAACTTAGGAAACCCAAAAATTATGAATACAAGTCAAAACATATTGGCCTCCCTAAATGAAATTAACATAAAAGTATTATACAATTAATGAAAACCTTTCCTAATTTAACATGGAAACTATTGTCTCTTCGTCCTAAGAGTCGCAGCATGATGGTACGAGTCGTGGCTTTTGTTCGTAGTATGAAATGCAGCATCTGAATCTGTCAATTCCTGAAGGTTGGCATGACTCGTACAATGAAACTATGATTCGTAAGTTCTTGTCGTAGCCTGGACTTTTGAAATCTAGCATCCTTTGAATTTCAACACGAGTCCTTGATACTGTCTGCACCTTGGTGCTACGACTCGTGGAATCTGCTCGTACCCTAGGATCTGTCAGTTGACATGCTCTCTGAAGTTTATCATGACTCTTTGGTATGAATCATATGTTGTCATCGTGATTCGTGGCTTCCACTCGTAACAAGAGTTTCTGCAAGTACACATCCTCTGAAGTTTTTCACGACTCCTTGGTACGGCTCGTACCATAAGTCGTACTTTGCCACAACACTTGTGTAATTTCTCTGAAGTTTCAACTAGGGGTACTAGGTAAGGCTCGTACTAGAATGGTACGACTTGTACTGAGACCTGCAACCTATTAATTTTTTGCTCTGTTTCAGCTCATTTTCCAAAATCAAACTCCCGGACCTGATTTCCCTAAAAACAAGGTAAAAGAACCTCATATCTATATAAACACACCTAAGTACAAGAATATTTCTTATGTTTTAAGCATCAAAAGTGTTGTAAAACCGTATAAAATCAACACCCTCAACTTAGAATTTTTGTATGTCCTCAGGCAAACAAAAATACTACTACAACATGATGCTTAACTAGAAAGTTAAAAAGAAGACCTATAGTCAACAACACCAGAATTTGCACACATGCTCATTATCAATAATTGACCCTCTTTTCTTCAGACATTCAAAACCAGGACTGCTATGTACATATGCAACTATAATTCATGACACAAAGGGATCCAGAAATAACATCTAACTATTAACAGACAACTGAGCTATCGCTAATGCTATTTACACAGACAATTAGCAAAATGCAACACAATCCATGTACCCTCACAACAAATGAAGTCCCAAACAATCACAATGATTGATATCAATGGATCCTGACATGATTCGTCCGCAGAAATNATATATGAGAAACCGAGACTATCAAGCAAAGCTCTCACTCTCACAAAGAAGTTTCAGATACTGCATAAGAGATACCATAGGCTTGTCCTTATTTTCTCTACTCTGGCTTTTCAGACAGTTAGGTTAGGATCACTATAGGACTTTTATTAGCTTGTAATGTAGGCTTAGGAATAGGTATGAAAAATATGAAAATAGTGACTAACCATCCTCGACACTACACAACACTTGGCTTCACTTTTAACTTTTCCCCCTTTTTCATTTTTCCCTCCTTTTCCTCCCTTTCTCCATTTTATTCAGCTTTCGACTGGTGGATGAAGTGTATTTTTTCATTTTTCACTTTTCACTTTTTTTTTCAAGATTTTTTCTTTTCTTTTCTTTTTTCTTTTTTTTTTTCTATTTCTTTCACACCACATTCACTTTTCATTGATTAACTTTTTCTCCTTTTATTTCCCCCACACAGCTTATGCACCCCTACAATAGCCACTCTCAACTTATGCATTTTACCTAAGTTGAGGTTCACAATATCTTAGGAGGAACCAGGGCCAAAACAGGTTCATTATAAACAAGTGGGAAGGCAAATAGGCTAATCAAAGAAAGTGGTCAATTTTATGGTCAAAAGGGATTCATTTGGTTTGGTAGGGTAACTTAAGCTAAAGGGGGCTAAATTAAAAAAATCCTATGATCCTTTCCAAACCAACTATCCTACAACCTAAGAAAAGACTAACCGAGCAAGTTCTAGATCACCTACACAGTATTGAACTAAGTAAAAATCCTCACTCACATATGGTACAAGTTTGCATCACACTACCTATCTGGTTCATGCACAACTATGCTGCAGTTAATCATGCTAATCTATCAAATGTCATAAAAAGATCCACAATAGTCATACTTTTCAGTCAACACATGATGGCGTTCAAATCCACTCCTCACAAGGAGGAAGTGTAAACGATCGTCGCAATATAAATACCCAACTAAGAATCAGGGTTGAATCCACAAGGAATAGTGATTAGATGACATAAAAGTTGTCTATCAAATTGAGCTAAGTTGCATCATTGTATTGAAAACAAAAAAGTAAAAATTGGGGGTAAAATGAAGTAAAAAAATTAGGGGTAAAATGATCACAATTAGAATTTAAATCAACAAACAATCAACTAGAAGGCAACCAACTTGAATAAGAAAAGATGAGCAAGACCTAGGAGTATGCTATTGACGGGGTATCAATTGGATTGGAATTAACTAGGAAATTGAATCATTATTCACAAGATAAATAGCCATGGATGATGTGGCACCCGATATTTTTCAACCACTTAGGTGTCTTTGCCTTGGATTTTCTCAAACCCTAAGGTCCCAATCAATCCACCCACTATGACTTGGGTCATATTTTAGCTATTTCTAGCCTCAAATCTCTAATGGGTGTATGACTATTGGTTTTGGCTATCTCTAGCCCAATCCCTCACAATCAAGACCCAATTATCCACCATTGCTTTCTCACACATATTCTATTCCCCTTTTTCAAGAAACAATAGAATAAGTAAACATAACCTATATTTGAAACTATGGAATTCAATTATACTTTGGGAGAAAACAATAGATTTATACTAAATGAGTAATTATAAGATCAATATAGCAACACCCAATTCGATTTATCCCCAATCATGCACACACCCCTAGCAAAGTATTTAGCCACTCATAGATGAAAAATGCAAGATTATATTATGAAATAAACTCATGGAATTCATCATCAAGAATGAATTGCAAGCCTAAAACTTCTTTCAATGGAGGTTTTACCTTGAGGAAGAAGAAGAAAAAAAGCTAAGTCTATATTTCTCTCTCTAAAACTATTCAATACTCTCTAATTACTAATCTAGAAGGGAATGTTTAGTACTTTTCAAGGAATGTACAAAAGTAGGTTAAAAATGCTCCTCAAATCCAGAGATGGACGATTTTTTCCTTCTAATGACGGCCTCACTTGTAAGTCGCATCGTTCCGCCAGTGCCCATCCACAAGGTGCCACTCTATCACAACTAGGGCCAGTGACTTCTGTAGCAGTCAACTGTTTGGCACCGGCAGTTCACAGGTGCTGACCCCCATTCCGCCGGTGCACCTTCCCCTTCAACACAGTGAGCTCCTACGTTTGACTGGTGTTTCGCTGGTGTCATCCGGTGGAACGCAGGTCCTCTTTTTCAGCCTTCTTGCTTTTATTCAATTTCTTTCTTTCTCTCTTTAAATTGAATGCCTGCAAAAACAAAAGAAAAAGAGCATAAAATCCTCCTAAAAGACTTGAAAACCAAGTAAAAGCTCATGTTTAAAAGCCTAATGAGTTGGTAAATTACCAACTTATCAACACACACAGCTAATCATACAAAAATTTTAAAAAGGGTCATTTTCTTTCAAAAAATATCAAAACATCAAATAACTGTGAATTTTTATTGGTTGTTAAGTACCCTAAGAAACTTATATTTAAACAAATAAAATATCCTAAACATATCGGTTCTACTAGATAGCATGTCCAAGGAAAAAGAAACACGACAATAAAAACCCTCGAATGAAACAAAAACAGATGCATCCCCCCCCCAAAAGCATGCTTTGTCCCCAAAACAAAGAAATAAAAATTAGGAGAGGAACATACCTATGGCGCTCTAAGCGCTCCTGTCATCCTTTGGAGGTAGGTGTGAAGGCACACTCTCCGCCTCTGAAATCGTGGCGCCAATGGTAGCCGGCGCACTCAATGGTGTG
This sequence comes from Datura stramonium, assembly GCA_018107945.1. Taxonomy (NCBI): domain Eukaryota; kingdom Viridiplantae; phylum Streptophyta; class Magnoliopsida; order Solanales; family Solanaceae; genus Datura; species Datura stramonium. Next base: position 41,151 of record JACEIK010010209.1, read on the forward strand.
ATGGTGGGGGCTGTGGTCGCTCCCTCAGCAATCTTGGCTGCCTCAGTGACCTCTGTATCTCTCATGGATGAATAAGGCTCGCTCTAAGGGTCCTCGCCACCTACAAGCTCACTAGGCACAGCAGCTGAACTCACAGCTCATCTAGCTCTTTCTTGCAGCTTAAACATGTGCTGGTCATGAGTCTACAGGCTAGCTGCTATCGCCCTCTTGCACTCCTTTCTCTCTCTCTTTCTCCTCAACTATATCTCTAGCCAACCACCTCACCTGTCTTTGCCTTCCCTCGAAGCTCAACTTCTTGACACTTTTTAGGGCCTCAACGCAGTGATCAAACGCTGTTGTGGAGGCTAGGGCCTAATAAATTTGGCCCATATAACATTCAGGCAATGACCCGCTTTAAGACATCACAGCTCGCCCTCGGACCATCTACTCTCTGGTCTAGGCTGCTCCTTCACTTTCTTCCCAGTCAGAGTCTACTTCTCCATAGCAGCCAAGTAGTTGGCATATGTCACCACCCGAGCTAGAACCCTGGATCAAGACACAGGACCTAGAACCACAAATGGTCCCAAGTCAAACTATGGCATAAGCATAGTAATTCAGGAGCATAACTAAAAGAGGAGATCAACCAAATCATGAATAAAGCAAAAGTCTAAATATAAGAACTCATAAGGGTACAAATAGTCAACACTCAACAAAAGTCGAATAACTACATAATGTCTGAATAAGCCTCTAACTATCTGACGAGCTGATGGGAAGAAATCCCAACTAGCTCTCTAAGTCTGAAACTAGAAGATAACAAAAGAAACAAGAGCTAAACTGTATGTCCTCGGTAGATGAGTACTCACCAAAGGTAGAGGATGACTGGACTAGATCAAGAGCGGCTAACGATGATGCGGGACCTAATTACTCAGACCTGTATCATGAGACTATACAACATAGAGTATGCGGTCAGTACTTGGAATATACTGAGCATGTGCGTTAAGTAAAAAGGACTATAAAAAATACATAAAAGTACATAAGAGTATAACATTTCTGAAATCATGCATCAGAATTCATAACTTAACATGGGGGCTCAAGAATTTCAAAAATCATTACTAAATGGTCATAATCATAATCATAAAAAAGCTTTATAAATCATAACTTGAGCCAAAACATCATAACATGATCATGCATAAACATAAGGAACAATAGGAGGACTCGTTATAACCGAAACTATCATGATAGAGGTTACATGATGCCCCAACCACCTCGCTCAAGTGTGAAGAACCGTCCCAAGCTTTCCAATTCAAGGGACATATCATGGCATGATCACTAACTGGGACCCTGTAGAATTAACATGATCATCTACCTATGTTGGCATGTAGTTACGAGGCGTGGAATTGACTTAAACCCCGAGCCTACTCGGTGCTAGATACAATCCTAAAAATATGCACAAGGCTTATAATCAATATCATAATATCATACATGAAGTTCATGGGCTAGTTTAAATCATGAATATACTCATAATACATGAACTAGCCATGAAAATAGGGTCCGACCATAGTCATAAACTTGATAATCATAAGGATCATGCTTACTTGAGAAAATATCCATACTTGAATTTCATAAAATCATGAAGAGTACTTATATAAAATCACGTATCATTCTTCAAAAAACATACTTAGGGCTTGAAAACATTGAAATCGTAAGAAAACCATAAAATCTTGTAAAGAGTAACTTCGTCCTAGAATTCATAATCATGCTTGAATCATAAGATATCATAAATTTCATAAAATACTTGAAAGGATCATAAACCCTATCATGAAAATTATATTTACATATCAAATCAGTTTTACCCATAAGGGAATTATGAACAATTTCAAAAGCCAACATAGAATCATACCTTTTAAAATTAGGGCTTTGAGGAAATTGGGTGATCATACTTTTGATTAAAGAAGGGACGTGAGGTCGAAAGAAACCCTCATTGATAGACCCGCATACCTGAATTTATCACTCCCCAACTGGAAATGAAACCCTACTTGAATCTAGAAGAGACGTGAGGGAGAACCCTAGGAATCTTCTTGAGATATCTTGAGAGACTTGTTCTTCAATCTAGAGAGTGCTAGAATAGTAATGAGTAACTTAGGTGAATAATAACGTTAATAAACTCCTTTCCATGCTTAAAACGACATAGTTTAAGACCCTAGAACTTAGGATTTACGAGAATTCCCTTAATAAAAAGTCTGAAAAATGTGTATTGCCAATCGTCATGACTCTTACCACAAGTCATGCCATGAAGCAACTACTCGTGGTCACCTCCTGTCATCACCACTGGTCGTAGGATTGGTTCCTGAAGATCATACCACGGACTCCACGATGCTCATTACATGTCACCATGAGTCGTGAGGCCACCCGTCATCACTAAGCCCCAACTCTCACTTTCTATGAACTTTTCCACGGTTACAACCCACGACTCGTGGTTCCTGACCACGGGTCATAACACCACTCATGAAAACATATCCATACCCAAAACTTCCAAACCATGACCCTTATCATGACTCATTGTTTTCCACATGAGTCGTACCATGATCCATCCTTTCCAACCCTGGCATCCTAGTGTCTCACCATGACTTCTGACCACAGGTCGTACTGATAAGGCTCAAACTCACACTCCTGAAAAAGTATGAAGCGGACATTGCTAATAAACAACCCAACAAAGGTTGGGGTCGAACCCACAGGGAATATGGTAAGAACTAGACTAATGCCGGTATTTAAGCTTTTTGGCATGTCTTCTGCAAATTGGGGGGTTTATAGAAAAACAATTGTCAAACAAGCGTAAAAATCAATTGTTGTTTATTAAAATTTGCAATTAACTAGGGTAAGTGTTCCCCGTGGGTACATAACTACTTCGGGTTTACATTCATGATCTATCCCAATGCTTACATGTAGAACTGATAACTGGGGTTCATCCAAACGACTGGTTCATGGCCCCGCAAGTGTACGGGTTGTACAAGTAATACAGTGGCCCTTTTTAAGAACCGGAATGTCGAACCTACAGGGACTGGACTACAGGGTAAAACCTCCTCGAG
>JACEIK010010210.1:0-21672 GCA_018107945.1 Datura stramonium
AAGAAAATACCCCAAGAGACCAAAACAATGAAGATGTTTCAAATAGGCTACCACTTTCCACCAACAAAGTTCATGAAAGGATTCATTTAGTAAAACAAGGGCATTACTCAACCATGAAATACACATAGCATCTCAAATTATAATCAGTGCACATTCAAAGCTTTCCTTACAGTTTATACTCCTCATGCCCTATTCCCACATTAACTCTAAATGCTCTTGTGCTCCCAAAAAGGAATGATGCCACTCACCGAAATAAGAATCCCTATTCTTTTTTTTCATGTGATAATTTGAACTAATACAAGGGATTAATTGGAAGAGACACTCACACTCACTCTCCCAAAAGAAATATTCATGTACACACTTGACCCATAAGCTTGCCCTTTGTTATACCCCGAAAGCTCAAAGATCGGACTCGGGTGTTGAAATGGGAAAATTTTGGAATTTGATGTTGCAGGCACCAGACAAGTCGTGGGACAACTCGTGAGGAGACCCCACGAGTTGTCAAGTGACTAGTGGGCAAGACTAGAGTTAAGGAAGGATCGAGGTTGCTACGAAGGAGAGAACTACTCGTGGTCAGTCCGCACGAGTCGTCATATAGCTTGTGGGGTGAGGTTGGAGTTAAGTTATAAGGAGCTCCCAGTGTACCTAACTGATGGTACCCCACGAGTCGTAGCCTATCCCAATGACTCGTGAGGTGAGTCGTGAGCAAGCAGGATGAAAAGTGAGGTAGTGTACATGAAGGAAGGTGACCACGAGTCATGGTTTTGAGGAACGAGTCGTTAAGTCATCCGTTATGAGCCCAGTTGGCATGTCGTCCAAGCACTTGACGGGTAACTCCATGAGTCGTTTCCTGTCCTGACGAATCGTCAGGTCACCCGTTAGGGTCACCTGGTAGTTATTTTCTGCGAATTAGTAAGGGATTTCTCGTAATTTCCTAAGTTCCTAAGACCTATACTACGTCGTTTAAGGCTTGTTTTAGTGGGTTTTATGCAGGGTAAAATGTCACGACCAGAGATGAGACTCGGATCGTAGACACGGGACAAGAGACCCCGAAAGACCCCAAGTCAACCCATGGCATAAGCATTCACTAACTCATTCAATAAGCATGCAGAAACATAGTTAAAAAATCAGTAGAAGTCTAACTTATAATAACAACAGAATGAAAATCTGAAGCTCAATACATGTATAAGTCGGATAAGCATCTAATCTGGATGAGCTGATGGGACAACAACCCCAACTAGCTCAAAAATACTGAAAATGAAAATACATCCAAGATAATTGAAAGTCTAGTCCTCGAAATATGAGGATTCACCAATCTAAAAGGTGCTAACTCTGATAAGTGACTACAAATGGGGCTAAATCTGAGAACCGGATCCTGCATCATGAAACGATGCAACATAGAAAGTATGCGGTCTGTACGTGGAATGTACCAAGTATGCAAGGTAAGTAAAACCGCTAGAGCAATATAAATCTTCCAAAGAAAGACAAACATATATAGTAAGCCTTTAAGGATAAGAAGAAGATCACATGCATCATTATGAAATCATCCTTACTTTATACATGATCATGCAAGGCTTTAGAACATCAAGACTGACTCGAGTGACTCAAGCTGAAACGTAACATTTATATCAAAAGCTGAATAATGAGTCAAACCTTACCTCTTGAACATACATGCATGAATAAATATCATAAGTGGTAAATATGCAAATCTAAATGACATAGACAGTGGGAGACTCGTAACTTAACCGACATACCACGATAGAGCTTACGTGGTCTCGAATACGATCACGAACATGTCTAAATATGGCTTGAACACCCTGTTCATCAAGTCCATAAAAGTTGCAAGAGCATTCATTAGTCCAAATGACATTAACTACAAACTTGTAATGACCATATTGTATTGTAAATGCCGTCTTCGGGGTATCACTCTGCAAAAATATGAGCTGATGATACCCAGATCTGAGATCTATCTTCGAGAAACACTTAGCACCCTGAAGTTGATCAAACAAATCATCGATCCTGGGTAAGGGATACCTGTTCTTGATAGTGACCTTGTTCAACTGTCGATAATCAATGCACATACGAAGGGAATCATCTTTCTTTAGAATAAGACTGGCTTGGTCTAATGAAGCCCTTATCTAGTAAATCCTTTAACTGACCCTTCAACTCTTTTAGCTTGGCTGGAGCCATCATGTAGGGAGGAATAGATATAGGTTGTGTATTGGGAAGGAGGTCTATACCGAAGTCAATCTCCTGCTTGGGAGGAATACCTGGAAATTATTAGGGAAGACCTCTGGATACTCACGTACTGCTGGTATGGACTGGATAGTATGAGTTTCGAAATCCACGTCCTTAACCCTAACTAGATGGTACAAACAACCTTAGAAATCATCTTCCTGGCCTTAAGGTAGGAAATAAATCGACCTACAGGCACAAATGAAATACCCTTCCATTCTAAGACAGGCTCACCCGAAAATCTAAACTCTACTGACTGGGTCCTACAATTAACTGAAGCATAGCATACAAATAGACAATCCATGCTGAGAATAAAATCCAAATCGATCATGGCTAACTCTATCAAGTCTGCTAAGGTGACCTTATGAAGAACTGATGTCGAACAATCTCTATACACCCGTGTAGCTATAATTGAGTCACCTACTGGAGTAGAAACTTAGAAGGGCTCTGAGAAGACATCGAGATCTGACTCCGAAGCTACTGGCTATATATGGTGTCACAAAAGATAGGGTAGCCCCCGGATCTAGCAATGCATATACATCAACATGAAAGGCTCTCAACATATCAATAACCACATCCGGGGAGACCTCCTACTCCTGACGGGATGCTAGGGCATAGAATCTGTTCTAGCTGAATGCCACCTGCACTAATTGGTGCCTCTGATGTGCTGAGCGAGGGTGTAGGGCTGCTGAGCTAGAAGCTGGGCCAAGACTCCCAACCTATTCCTGTCTCACTTATGGACAATCTCTAAGCATGTGCTCGGGTTGATCGCACCTGAAACACGCACCCGAACCTGCCAAGCATTGGCCTGCATGCCCTCGGCCACATCTGCGACAAGCTGGGACACCAGAATCTATGGGCCTGTTGCTCTGACCCCTCGAGCCTAATGCTCTCCCTGTCAGATCGTTCCTAGGCTGAGATGGCACACTCAAAGCTGACTATGCATGGGGCTGATGATCTCTGATAGGTTTGTTGTCGATGCCCACCGCCAGACCTCTGCTGGGAGAATCTGTGGTCCTCAGTCGTGGCCCTCTTGGCCTCTCTCTCTATCGAATGTGCCTCCATCTGCTGGGCATATAAAACCATCCAAGGGAATTCCATATCCTGATGGAGCATAGCAATCCTTCATTCCTTATCCAAGTAACCTATTATCCCATGCACAAACCTGCTCACTCACGCCCTCTGGTCAGCCACTAACTCAGGAGCATACTTCGATAGGCGGGAACTCAAGGGAATACTCTAGTACTGTCATCCTCCCTTGCTTCAGATTCAAAAACTCAATTGCCTTTAGCTCCTTCATCTCCCGAGGAAAGAACCAATCTAGGAATGCAACATGGAACTCTTCCCCAGTGACCGGACCTGCTCCAGCAACCCTGTTTTCTTTCCACTGGCGGAACCAAATATGCGCAACCCCCTTCAACTGGTAGGAGGCCAACTCTGTGCACTATACACTGTTCACCCCCATAACTTGGGTGATATTGTCAATCTCATCCATGAACTCATGCGGGTCCTCATCTACCTTGGACCCAAGAAACTCCGGTGGGTTCATCCTTAAGAAGTCCTTGACTCGAGCCGCCGCTGCATTGCCATTCTGTGGAACATGCGCAACGGCCTGCTGATTGACTTGAGTGGTCAAGGCCTACACAAGCATATGGATAGCGGCCCGAAACACAACATGGGCGTATGGTTTCGGTGCCTGAGGCTCCTAAAGCGGTGGGACCTGCTGCCATCCTCGTGGCCTTCACCATTTCTATTCCTCCTTCTATTCATCCTTTGAGGAGCCATGATTCTGCAATCGCGAATAACACGACTTAGAGGGGTAGAAAGACTTTTCATCGCACGACATAGATCATGAAAGATTGGAACATTTCCTAAAATGTTTCATAGCCTCTTCGTCATAGGTGTGGCGCGCTTCTCACCCATGAAAAAGACTCTACTTAATGCGGCTTTCAGACTCCCTAAGACACTTCAAACCTATGGCTCTGATACAAGGTTTGTCACGATCTTAGAGGAGACCCGGATATTAGACACAGGACAAGGGATCCCAAAAGACCCCAAGTCGACCCATGGAATAAACATTCACTAACTCATTTAATAAACATGCAGAAACATAGTTAAAAACTCAGTGGAAGTCTAACTTAACATAACAACAGAATGAACTTCAGAAGTTGAATACATGTCTAAGTCTGATAAGCATCTAATCTGGACAAGCTGATGGGACAACACCCCCAACTAGATCAGAAATACTGAAACTAAAAATTCATCCAAGATAACTAAAGGTCTAGTCCTCGAAATATGAGGAATCATCAATCTAACAGATGCTAACTCTGATAAGCGACTACAAACGGGGCTAAATCTGAGAACCGGATCCTGCATCATGAAATGATGCATCATAGAAAGTATGCGGTCAGTACGTGGAATGTACCGAGTATGCAACGTAAGTAAAACCGCTAGAGCAATATAAATCTTTCAAAGAAAGTCATACATATATAGTAAGCCTTTAAGGATAAAAAGAAGATCACATGCATCATTATGAAAGCATCCTTACTTTATACATGATCATGCAGGGCTTTAGAACATCAAGAGTGACTCGAATGACTCAAGCTGAAACATAACATTTATATCAAAAGTTGAACAATGAGTCAAACCTTACCTCTTGAACATGCATGCATGAATAAATATCATAAGTGGTAAATATGCAAATTTGAATGATATAGACAGTGGGAGACTCATAACTTAACCGACATACCACGATAGAGCTTACGTGGTCCCGACTATTACACTCGAGTGGAAAGAGCCGTCCAAAATCGTTCTAGGGCTAAGGACGCTACCATGATATCGATATCAAGCTGAAGGGCGAATCGGGCTAGGATATCTCACAAGGGAGGTCTCAATAATATCATAGAATCAACCTACGTTGGCGCATAGTTTTGGGGAATAGGGTTATCAACCCTTATCCCGCTTGGTGCTAGACTCTTCTCCCAAAACATGTAATGTTCTACATCATATAAATACAAATCTCAACATCGTCTAATGACGAAGCTCAAAATAAAGTCATGCATAAACTCAACATCGCATGAAACAAAACTCATTATGAAAACATGCATATACTATATATCATATAAATATGAAGCTCAGCAATGTCGTTTCGATAAAGCTTAGAATAGAATCATGCATTGACTCAACATCATGTGGAATGAAGTTTAACATTGTCCTTGAAAAAGATCGACAATAATAGGCATATCAATTAAGAATTTACGCATATAGAAGGTTTTAATTTGAACATACCACAAGCTAGAATTTAAAATAATAATAATTGAGGAAAATTCACTTCAACCTATGTGGTAAGCTTATGTCGGGAAGTTCATCACTTTAAATCAACATATGGGCATCACCCAAAGCTTTATCATACTTGAACTAATCAATTCATTTTGAAAACATCTCCATAGTCATGGATAGTTTTATAAACATTCTTTTTATCATCAACTCCATCATCATCGCTCATTTATCAAGTATCTCTTCCTTTGTGAACTCTTCACCCGTGGGCGTTTTAGATTCGAATTTTTTTTAAAATAATTTAATAAGGGAGAAAGAGTTATAATATGGCCAAGCTTAATAAATCATCAAGATAAATTCAATCTAATCATACCCACGTATAGAGATTGAAGAATCATTCAATTGGGAAAAAACCCCATACTTGGTCATGGGCAATTTAATCACATTTTTGATAGGGAATGGGCATGGGTGTGGAAGGAAGCACCCACTCCATAGCCTTATATACCTGGGATTGAAGAATTCTAACCCTTCCTAATTTCCCAGCTAAGATTCCAATTGGAAACCTTGAGATTTCACCTTGAACCTTCCCTTCACACGTTCAAACTTGCATGCATGAGAGTAATGGCTTAGAATAGGTTTTCCCCTGCTAAAAACCTACTAAAACGAGCCTAAAATGACGTAGTATAGGTCTTAGGAACATAGGAATTACGAAAATACCATTACTAAATTAGCAGGAAATAGTGTCAGGTGACCCTAATGGGTGTCCTGACGATTTGTCAGGACGGGCAACTACTCGTCGAGTCGCACGTGAAGTACACCGGTCAACTGATTTTCTAGGGCTCGTAATGGGGAAGATAATGACTCTTTCATCTATACCACGTCTCATGGTCACCTTCCGTCAAGTACACTGCCTTAATTCCTAATAATAATCCACATGCTTGCTCGCGACTTTCCTCACGAGTAGTTGGGACGGCCATGACTCGTGGGGTCCTATCTGTTAATTACACTGGATAAATCCTCATTTAACATTCCAACTTCACCCCACGATTGACATGAAGACTCATGGTGACTGACCACGAGTCGTTGATTCACTCGTGGGGACCTCGATTCCTTGATCACTCCAGGTCTTCCCACGAGTCACTTGACAACTCGTGGGGTCTCCTCACGAGTCGTTCAGTGACTCATTATGCAAATGCTAAAACATTTTTCAAGTTCTTCTCCAATTCACTTCTAGGTCCGATTCTTGAATTCTCGAGTATAACACAAAACCTATCCTGAGCCATTACTCTCATGCATGCAAGCTTGAAGGATTAAAGGGGAGATTCAAGGCAAAATCTCAAGGTTTCCATTGGAATCTCATATTGGGCTATTATAGGATGTTTGAATTCACCATTCCCAGGTATGTAAGACTATGAGTGGGTGTTTTTTTCCACACCCATACCTAATCCCTATCAAAATGTGATAAATTATCTATGATCAAGTATGGGGTTTTGGCTAATTACATGATTCTTCAATATCTACACGCGGGTATGATTATATTATATTTATACTGATGATTTATGAAGCTTGGGCGGATTCTAAGTTGTTTTCCCTTATAAATATTGTTTTCTAAAATTTGAATCTAAGACACCCATGGGTGAAGAGTTCATAAAAGAGGTGATTTATGGAAAATGTGTGATGATGATGAAGTTGATGATGAAAAGCATGTTTCTAAAATTACCAATGATTTTTATGTTGTTTCCTAAATGAATCGATTGGATTCTAGAATGATAGAGCTTTGGGTAATGCCTACATGTTGATTTAAGTGATGATTTTCCCGACATAAGCTTACAATATTGTTTAAAGTGAAATTTCCCAATTTTTATTATGAATTCTAGCTTGTGGTAAGTTGAGTAAATATTTCTACATGTAGTTTACCACATGATTTGGAATTGATGCTCCGACCTTTGATAGAGCTTGTGGTGTGTTTCGAAATAAAGCTTCTCATATGCATGAATTCATATTTGTGATGCATGACATTTATTGAGCTTTGTCAAAGGACAATGTTGAGTTTCATTTTCATATGATGTCAAGTCTATGCATGATTTCATTAATGAGCTTTGTTGATAGACAATGTTTAGCTTCATTTCATATGATGTTGAGTCATGCATTATTTCATGTTGAGCTTCGTCAATAGACGATGTTCAGCTTTGTTATATACAATATAGAGAATTGCATGATTTGGGAGAAGAGTCTAGCACCGAGCTGGATAATGTTCGATCACCCTATGCCCATGAACTACGTGCCAACGTAGGTTGATAATATTATATTACAATTTGATATCAATATCATGGTAGCATCCCTAGCCCTGGCAAGGTTTTGGACGGATCTTCTTACTTGAGTGTGACAGTCGGGACCACGTAAGATCTATCGTGGTATGTCAGTTAAGTGATGAGTCTCCCACTGTCAATATCATTTGGATTTGCATATTCATTACTTATGACGGTTACTTAGGCGTGCACGTTCAAAAAAGGCAATGTTTGACTCATTGTTCAGCTTTTGATATAAATGTTGTGTTTTAACTTTGAGTCATTCGAGTAAATCATGATGTTCTAAAGTTATGCATGGTCATGTTATGATAAAAGTATGATTTTAAAAAAAATGCATATAGCCTTCTATTTACACTTAAAAGCTTAAGATATGTTATGGAATGTGTTAAGTGATTTATTTACTTAAGAGGTTTTACTTACCATGCATACTCAATACATTCCGCATACTGACCGCATACTTTCTATATTGCATCATTTCATTATGCAGGATCCGATTCTCAGGTTCAGCCCTATTCGTAGTCGTTGTTCAGAGTTATCACCTTCTTATTTGGTGAGTCCACATCTTTCGAGGACTAGACCTTCAGTTGCTTTGAATGTCCTTTTAGTTTCAATATTGTAGAGCTAGTTGGTGGTGTTGTCCCTTTAGCTCGTCCATATTAGAGGCTTATTAGACTTAGACGTGAATTTAGCTTCAGATATTTATTCTGTTGTTATTTTAAGTTTGACTTCTGCTGAGTTTATAATTATTTTTTCTTCATGTTTATTGAATGAGTTAGTCGAATGCTTATGCCATGGGTCGACTTGGGGTCTCTAGAGGTCCCTTGTACCGTGTCTATGATCCGGGCCCCCGGTCAGGTCGTGACAAACATGGTATCAGAGCCATAGGTTGATGTGTCCTATGGAGTATGAAAGTTGCGTTAGATAGAGTATTTTTCATGGGTGTGAAGTGCGCCTAACTTATGACGAAAAGACTACTAGACGTTTTAGGAAATGTTCCCTTCTTTCCTGATCTATGTTGTGCGATGAAAAGCCTTTCTATCCTTCTAATTTTTGGTATCTGCGATTGCAGAATCATGGCTCCTCGAAGGATGAATGGAAGGAGGAATGGAGGTGGTTAAAGCCACGAGAATGGAAATGGTCATGAGCATCAGCTAGCCCCACCAATTCAGGAGCTTCAGGCACTGGAGCCAGCCGCTCACGTTGAATTTCGAGCTACCATTCAAATGCTTGCGCAGGACTTGAACACTCAGGTCAATAAGAAGGTTGTTGTGAATGTTCCTCAAAACGGTAATGTAGCGGCGGGCAGAGTCCGAGACTTCCTGAGAATGAACCCACCGGAGTTTCTGGGGTCCAAGGTAGATGAGGACCCGTATGATTTCATTGATGGGATTATCAATATCACCCAGGTTATGGGGGTGAGTAGTGTTGAGTGCGTAGAGTTGGCCTCCTACCAGTTGAAGGGGGTTGCACATATTTGGTTCCACCAGTGGAAGGACAACAAGGTCGCTGGAGCAAGTCCGGTCACATGGGAGGAGTTTCAGGTTGCATTCCTCGATCGATTCTTCCCTCGAGAGATGAGGGCCTTGAAAGCAGCTGAATTTGTGAATTTGAAGCAAGGAAGGATAACTGTTCAGGAGTACACGCTTGAGTTCACCCTCCTATCTAAGTATGCCCCGGAGTTAGTGACCGACTAGCGGGAAGGGGTGAGCAAATTTGTGCATGGTATAGCAGGATATTTGGACAAGGACTGCAGGATAGCGATGCTCTATCAGGACATGGACTTCCCTCGCATTGTGTTGTATGCTCAGTAGATGGAGGTGGCACATTCAAGGGAGAGGGAGGCCAAAAGGGCCAGGACTAAGGACCACAGATTCTCTCAATAGAGGTTCGGTGGTAGACACCGACAACAGACCCCCTCAGAGATCATCAGCCCTTGTATCTTCAGCACTAAGTGTGCCATCTAGGCCCAGACATGATTAGAGAGGGTGAGCATCAGGCTCGAGGGGTCATAGCAATAGGCCCGCAGACTCCAGTATTCCATCTTGTCGCAGGTGCGGCCAAGGGCACACAGGATAGTGTTTGGTGGGATCAGGAGCTTGTTTTGGATGTGAGCAGCCAGGACATATGCTCAGAGATTTTCACGCTGTGAGACAGGATTTGTTCGGGGACCGAGGCCGGGCTTCTAGTTCAGCAGCCCCACCCGCACACACAGCACATCAGGGGGGATCTACTAGTACAACTGGCGGGCAGCGTCAGAACATATTCTATGCCTTAGCCACTTGTCAGGAGCAGGAGGCCTCACCAGATGTAGTCACCGGTATGTTGAGTGTCTTTCATGTTTATGTATATGCATCGCTAGATCCGGGGGCTACTCTATCTTTTGTGACACCATATATAGCCAGTAGCTTCGGAGTCAGTCCCGATGTCTTATCATAGCCCTTCTCAATTTCTACTCTAGTAGGTGACTCAATTATAGCTAGACGGGTGTATAGAGATTGTTCGGTCTCAATTCTTTGTAAGGTCACCTCAGCAGACTTGATAGAGTTAGCCGTGAATGATTTTGATGTTATTCTCGGCATGGATTGGCTATTTGCATGCTATGCTTCAGTCAATTGTAGGACCCGGTCAATAGAGTTCAGATTTCCAAGTGAGCCTGTCTTGGAATGGGAGGGTAGTTCAGTTGTGCCTGTAGGTTGATTTATTTCCTATCTTAAGGCCAAAAAGATGATTTCTAAGGGATGTTTGTACCATCTGGTTAGGGTTAAGGACGTGGTGTCCGAGACCCCGACTATCCATTCCGTACAAGTAGTGCATGAGTATCCAGAGGTCTTCTCTTTGATTTTCCAGGTGTCCCTCCCAAGCGGGAGATTGATTTCGGTATAGATCTTCTTACCAAAACGCAACCTATATCTATTCCTCCTTACAAAATGACTCCAGCCAAGATAAAAGATTTGAAGGACCTATTAGATAAGGGCTTTATTAGACCGAGTAAGTCTGTATGGGGTGCACTAGTGTTGTTTGTTCGAAAGAAGGATGGTTCGCTTCGTATGTGCATTGACTATCGGCAGTTGAACAAGGTTACCGTTAAGAACTGGTATCATTTACCCAGGATCAATGATTTGTTTGACCAGTTTCAGGGTGCTAAGTGTTTCTCCAAGATTGATCTCTGATCCGGGTATCACCAGCTCAGGGTTCGGGAGAGTGACATCCCGAAGACCACTTTCAAGACTCAGTATGGTCACTATGAATTTGTTGTTATATCTTTTTGACTAACCAATACCCCTACAACTATTATGGATCTAATGAATAGGGTGTTCAAGGCATATTTAGACATGTTCGTGATTGTGTTCATTGATGAAATCCTTATACACTCTCGGAGCGAGAAGGAGCATGCCGCTCACTTAAGAATGTGCTTCAGACCCTCAAGGATCGCCAGTTGTATGCAAAGTTTAGCAAATGTGAGTTTTGGTTGGTCTCGGTGGCATTTCTAGTCCATGTGGTATCAGGTGAGGGCATAAAAGTGATTCTCAAAAGATCAAGGCGGTAAAGAACTGGCCTACACCGGTGAATCCATCAAATATCAGGAGCTTTTTGAGCTTAGCGGGTTACTATCAGAGATTTGTGGATGGCTTTTCATCTATTGCCGAACCATTTACTAGTTTGACTTGGAAGAAGGTGAAGTTTCAATGGTTGGAGTCTTGTGAGAAAAGCTTCCAAGAGTTAAAGGCTCGACTCACTTTAGCACCAATGCTGACCCTACCCAGGGTATTGATGGTTTTGTGGTGTATTGTGATGCTTCGCGAGTCAGACTCGAGTGTATGTTGATGTAGCATGGGAAGGTGATAGCATATGCCTCGAGACAGTTGAGAGTTCATGAAAGGAATTACCCAACCCATGATCATGAATTGGCCGCGGTGGTGTTTGCATTGAAGATATGGCGACATTACTTGTATGGGGTCCACGTGGATGTATTCACAGATCACAAGTGCTTGAAATATGTCTTCACACAGAAAGACCTCAATCTTCAGCAAAAGAGGTGGTTGGACCTACTTAAGGACTATGATATGATTGTCCTTTGCCACCCGGGTAAGGCTAATGTTGTAATGGATGCACTTAGTAGACTCTCTATTGAGAGTGTGTCCCACGTGGATGAGGAAAAGAAAGAGTTGGTGAAGGATGTCCATCGACTTGTGAGGTTGGGAGTTAGATTGGTCGACTCGACCGATGGCGGCGTTATTATGAAAAATGGATCAGAATCGTCCTTGGTGGTTGATGTTAAATCTAGGAAAGATGACGATCCGATTTTAGTAAAGCTGAAGGAAGCCATTTGAAGTCAAAAGTTGGAGGTCTTCTCCGAAGGGGAAGATGATGTACTGCAGTACCAGGGTCTTCTATGTGTTTCAGATGTCGATAAATTGAGGGACCGAATATTGCAAGAGGTGCATAGATCCAGATATTCTATCCATCCGGGTACCACCAAGATGTATCATGACTTGTGGGAAATATATTGGTGGAACGACATGAAGAAAGATATTGCAAAATTCGTAGCCAAGTGCTCGAACTGTCAGCAAGTGAAAGTTGAGCACCAAAGGCCGGGAGGTGTACTGCAGGATATTAACATTCCTACTTGGAAGTGGGAAGAGATCAACATAGATTTCATTACCAGCCTACCTCGTACTCGCCGACAGTATGACTCCATTTGGGTGGTGGTCGACAAGTTGACCAAGGCTGCACACTTCCTACCGGTCAAAACCACAAATTCAACGGATGATTATACCAAATTGTACATTTGAGAGTTGGTTCGACTTCATGGAGTTCCATTGTCTATTATCTCAGACCGAGGTACTCAGTTTACCTCTCAGTTTTGGCGGTCTTTCCAAAAAGGGCTTGGCACTCAGGTTAAGCTCATCACAGCATTTCATTCGCAAATAGATGGCCAGACTGAGCGGACAATTCAAACTCTAAAGGATATGTTGAGAGCTTGTGTGATGGATTTTAAAGATAGTTGGTATGACCACTTGCCCTTGATCGAGTTCGCTTACAATAACAACTATCACTCTAGTATCTAAATGGCACCGTTCGAGGCTCTTTACGGGCGGAGGTATAGATCACCCATCGGATGGTTTGAGGTTGGTAAGAAAGCTATGATGGGGCCAGACTTGGTTCACGAGGCTATGGTGAAGGTTCAGTTGATAAGGGACCGGCTGAAAACTTCTCAGAGTCGTCAAAAGTCATATGCGGATGTGAGGAGATGAGATTTGGAGTTTGAGCTTGACGATTGGGTATTTCTTAAGATATCTCCCATGAAGGGAGTCATGCAGTTCGGAAAGGAAAACTCAGTCCCCGCTATTTTGGTTCCTACCGGGTTATGAGAAGAGTTGGTAAGGTAGCGTATGAGTTGGACTTGCCATCAGAGTTATCTTCAGTTCATCCCGTCTTTCATGTATTGCTCTTGAAAAAGTGCTTGTGTGATCCAACTTTAGTAGTCCCAATGGAAAGTGTTTATGTGGGAGATAGCCTCAATTATGAGGAAATTCCGATTGCAATCTTGGAACATCAGGTTCGGAGGCTGAGGAACAAAGAAGTAGCTTCGGTGAAGGTGTTGTGGAGAAACTAGCATGTTGAGGGAGCTATGTGGGAAGCCGAAGCGACTATGATGGCTAAATAACCCCACCTGTTCCCTACCGACTTAGTTTCAGTTTGCGGTATTAGTTTTTTTCCCTAATTATCTAATCAGTTTCCATGATCAGTTCATGTGAACAAGTTTGAATTATCTTAAGATAAATGTATGTGATGTTTGAATTCAGTTCATCTATGTAGTTCTTTTCGGAAGTAGTCAATCCAATAGTTTTGATTTTAACAATTAATATTTGCATATGATGATTGCATGTTTCTGCATTTTCTATGTGTTTTTAACATTCAAGTATGAATGTTCCCAAGGGGAGATATTGTTATACCCCGGAAGCTCAAAGATCTAACCCCCTGGAGTTGAAACGGGAAAATTTGGAATTTGATGTTGCAGGCACAGGACGTGTCATCAAGTGACTCGTGGGCAATCCTGGAGTTAAGGAAGGATCGAGGTCCCCACGAGGGAGAGAATAACTCATGGTCATTCCCCACGAGTTGTCATGTCACTCGTGGGGTGAGGTTGGAGTTAAGTTAGAAGGAGCTTCGACTGTACCTTACGGATGGGACCCCATGAGTCGCGGCCTGTCCCAACGACTCATGAGGTGAGTCGTGAGCAAGCAGGATGAAAAGTGAGGCAGTGTACATGAAAGAAGGTGACCACGAGTCGTGGTCTTGAGGAACAAGTCATTAAGTCATCCGTTACTAGCCCCAGTAGGCATGTCGTCCAGTGCACTTGACGCCCATCCTGACGAATTGTTGCCCGTCCTGATGAATCGTCCGGTCACCCGTTAGGGTCACCTGACAGTTACTTTCTGCGAATTAGTAAGGGATTTCTCGTAATTTCCTAAGTTTCTAAGACCTACACTACGTCATTTAAGGCTCATTTTAGTGGGTTTTAAGTAGGGTAAAACCTATCCTGAGTCACTACTCTCATGCATGCAAGTTTGAAGGATTGAAGGGGAGATTCAAGGCAAAATCTCAAGGTTTCCATTGGAATCTCCGCTTGGGCTATTAGAGGGTGTTAGAATTCATCATGCCCATGTATGTAAGGCTATGAGTGGGTGTTTCTTCCACACCCATGCCCAATCCCTATCAAAATGTGATAAATTCTCTATGATCAAGTATGGAGTTTTGCCTAATTGCATGATTCTTCAATCTCTACATATGGGTATGATTAGATTATATTTATATTGATGATTTATTATGCTTGGGCAGATTCTAAGTTGTTTTTCCTTATAAACATTGTTTTCTAAAATTTGAATCTAAAACGTCCATAGGTGAAGAGTTCATAAAAGAGGTGATTTATGGAAAATGTGTGATGATGATGAAGTTGATGATGAAAAGAATGTTTCTAAAACTATCAGTGATTTTTATGTTGTTTACTAAATGAATCGATTGGATTCTAGAATGATAGAGCTTTGGGTGATGCCTACATGTTGATTTAAGTGAGGATTTTCCCGACATAAGCTTACCACATTGTTTAAATTTAAATTTCTCAATTTTTATTATGAATTCTAGCTTGTGGTATGTTGAGTAAATATTTATACATGTAGTTTTCCAAATGATTTGGAATTGATGCTTCCACCTATGATTGAGCTTGTGGTATGTTTCGAAATAAATCTTCTCATATGCATGAAGTCATAATTGTGATGCATGCCATTATTGAGCTTTGTCAAAGGACAATGTTGAGCTTCATTTTCATATGATGTCGAGTCTATGCATGATTTCATTAATGAGCTTTGTCAATAGACAATATTGAGCTTCGTTTCATACGATGTTGAGTCATGCATGATTTCATGTTGAGCTTCGTCAATAGACGATGTTGAGCTTCGTCAATAGACGATGTTGAGCTTCGTTATATACGATGTAGAGCATTGCCTGATTTGGGAGAAAATTCTAGCACCAAGCAGGCTAAGGGTCGATCACCCTATACCCCAAAACTACACGCCAACATAGGTTGATACTATTATATTGTTGGGAAATCCCTTGTGAGCTATCCTCGGCTCGATTTTCCCTTCATCTTGATATCGATATCATGGTAGAGTCCTTAGCTCTGACAAGTTTTTGGATGGCTCTGCCCAGTTGAGTGTGATATTCGGGACCATATAAGCTCTATCATGGTATATCGGTTAAGTGACGAGTCTCCCACTTCAGATTTGCATATTCATTACTTGTGACGATTACTTGTGCATGCATGTTCGAAAATGAAAGGTTTGACTCATTGTTCATCTTTTGATATAAATGTTATGTTTCAGCTTTGAGTCATTCGAGTAAATCGTGATGTTCTAAAGTTATGCATGGTCATGTTATGATAAGAGTACGATTTTAAAAAAAATGCATATAGTCTTCTATTTACACTTAAAAGCTTACGATATGTTATTGAATGTTTTAAGTGATTTATTTACTTAAGCGGTTTTACTTACCTTTCATACTCGGTACATTTCATGTACTGACCGCATACTTTCTATGCTGCATCGTTTCATGATGCAGGATTCAGTTCTCAGGTTCAGCTCTGTTCGTAGTCGTTGTTCAGAGTTAGCACCTGCTTATTTAGTGAGTCCTCATCTTTCGAGGACTAGACCTTCAGTTGCTTTGGATGTCCATTTAGTTTCAGTATTGTAGAGCTAGTAAAGGGTGTTGTCCCTTCAGCTCGTCCAGATTAGAGGCTTATCATACCTAGATGTGAATTCAACTTTAGATATTTATTCTATTGTTATGTTAAGTTTGACTTTCGCTGAGTTTATAATTATGTTTTCTTCATTTTTATTGAATGAGTTAGTCGAATTCTTATGCCATGGGTCGACTTGGGGTCTCTTGGGGTCCCATGTCCCATGTCTACAATTCGGGCCCCCGTTCGGGTCATGACACCCTTCATGTAATTCGCCACTATTGTAGAGTAGCTGCACCTAAAATCATTCATGGCTTACAGGTTATGATGTAGGCTCGGGGTAAGGGTAGGATAAAGTATTGGTCGTAGTGACTAGATCCTCCCTAATGCTTTTTGTGAACATACCTCACATCAACTCCTTCCCCTCACTTCAATTTGTTTCACTTATTTCATTGTTTCTAACTTTCATTTCTTTAATAACCCTCCTTATAACCCCTTTGGCTTTCACAACTAGCCTTATCACTTCAATAGGAAGCACCGGTTCATAAAAATTATTTTTCTCTTTTTGATTTATCCTTTTGTGCATTTTGACACAATGTGGTGCCCCCATAACCCAAACTTAGGCTTTTTCCTCATTTCTCATTTTTTTAATCACTCCCTTTTTCTTAGGCTTAAAGCCTCATTTCATCACTATCTTGTCACTAGCATTTAGGGAGAATGGGTGCCAAAGAGAGGTATTAAGAACGGTCTTAAGGCTTATAATGTGGTTGCCAAAGAAAGGGTCTAAAGCTCAATGTTGGCTGACAAGGATCAATGCTCAAGGAGGGTATATGGGTGAAGGGTCTAAACTCATGTTCTCGGTGCAACTACATCTAGGATTTCGTCTTGAATCACATTTTTAGAAAGTTCTAGACAAGATGTTATGCATGAGATTCATCAAAAATTCCTCACTACACAATGCATCACCCTCAAAGAGTCTACAAGAGTCATTTTCAACATAAGATATCAAGTTGGGACATCAAAGCAGGCAAACATCATAAGTCAAGCAAAGAATTTATTATGTATGAAAAGAATACTATGCTATGGTGTCAAGAATTGCTCATTATCTTCATTTTCATTCCCTCATTTTAAAATTCCCTTTCAACAATTTTTTCGGTGGTGACTCTCAAAACAACTTCATAAGAGACTCAAAATAACATGGCATTTTCCCTTAAGAATGTCGCCACTAATCAATCATCGGGAAATGCCAACCTGGTTCAACAATGAAAATAAACAAAAACAAAAGAATTCTCCTCGGAAAAGGATTGTGGTCTAAAGAAAACCCTCATAGTTTTGATTACTACACTACTAATTTCAAAGGCGAAAAAGAAGAACAAGACTGTAGGTCATTTTATGCAAGATTTCGTAATTCAAAACGAAGACCCTATTTAATCACTGACCATCAACCATAAAAACTAAACCAAGTTATTCATTCATTATTTTTTCAAAACAAGACACACTCAAAAAGGGCAATCATCAATCATTAAAAGAAAACAACATCCCGACAAAGGCTCTACTCAATCAATTTCAAAACAAAAACATAAAAACATCTAAAGAAACCTCCCTCCTTGACCCCATCATTAACTGCGCTCATCCTTCCCCTACTTAAGAGAGTACATTGTCCCCAATGTAAATATGCAAAATAGAAAGGAGCAAGAAACTCCCTGAGTGGGTCATTCTTCTTCATCATCAGCCTCTGCATCACCTGCACCACCACAACTAGCCTCACCTAGCCCAGAAAAATCATCTCCCAGGCCCTCGAAGAGATCATCAATTGGACCCCGAACTGAGGAAGGAGCAGCCATTGCCGCATCCAAGGCACTTATATCCTGCACTTCTGTTGATGTCTGATTCCTCCACTCTTTACCTCAGTCCGGAGGGAGGTGACTGCCCCTTCAACCGCATCCACCCTCTTGCATAGTGTGGTGACACTTTCGTATAACGACTTGAGCTCCTTTTGATGGTTTAGGCAATGAGTGGGGGAGGCTCTTAGCCAATCTCTGAAGTTTTCTTTCGTGAGAGTTTGTCATCTCCATAAGTTTATGGAGACCACTTGGTTGAGAGGATTGCGGAGGGGGAGATACTCCACAGTGAGGCATGTCGCCTGATGCTTGGCCTGACATTTCTGGCTGGGGCATGTTTGACTCTGGAGCTTGTGTTGATTGGTCCAACCCATGGGAAAGGGATCCTTCTGCACTCCAAAGACTTGCAGTCTATTTCTTTTCATTGTCGGTGCCTCGACATCTCTCTTTTGGTCGATGGCTATCACTCCTAGAGCAGCGGAAGGGGTTTTGATCAGGGAAAAGAGGCACTCCAGCTTGTTAGCAAAGCAGGGAAATCAAGACGACGTAGGGCATTGAAGTGCTGGACTGTCGAGCCTTTTCTTCATTTGCTGAGCAACAATTTCCTCGAAGTTAATGGGGACTCCAGTCATGATGTAGGCAATAAGAATTATAGTTTCGAAGATGAACCTATACTCATTTTTGGAGGGGATGATCCAGGCATAAATAAAATTCAGCCACAGCTTGGCCTCGAAATTCAAATCGTGGCGAGAGATTTCGCCACCCATTGAGGCCTAGAGAGGAGTGTCAACAACAATAATTTGGGCTACTTAAGCAAACTGATCCTTCATATTAGTTACTCGAGCCATGTACTCCATACCAGATTCAACTTCATCTTCCCAAAACAAGGAGTTGATGGTCGCTTGGGTAATGTCAACTTCCACCCCCCTTAGCATCACCGACGGCAGGAACAAAAAGTCATTGACCTTTCCCCCGTGCTGCATTCTATCTTTTCGGGCTTGATATGAGGTGTAGAATTCCATCACCAAGCTTCGGTAGTAAGGCGGGAGAGGGTTGGAAAATGCATGAAATTGCTATTCTGTGAATTCGGGGGTGATGTTGGAAAGATCACCCTTCAATCCCGCCAAGTCAAACCGCTTCTCCACTATGATGGATCAGCCTTGCCAGATGTCATAGTGCTCTTTCATGTTGGGGACATAAAAGATGATTTCTTCCTTGGTGTTGGCACGCGGTGGAGCGGTCTTTGCTTTTCCCTTTCCCTTACTAGAAGATGAGGCTGGGGCCTTTCCTTTTCCTGTATTCCTAGATGAAGACATGGTGTTTCTGCAAGGGTGATGTTAATGAAAAATATTCAAATAGGAAATTAAAATAATCAAAAAATAGTATAAGGGTAAATAGAGAAACAAGGGTAGCAAACATCATATAAAGAACCAACAATATCAGCGAAGCACCGGCGAGTCATTGGAGCAATCCATGGACCGTCGCTTGCCCGCCGATGTGTAACAGAAAACTGGGCAACTGAAGGGTATACCAGTGGTTAGGAGGAAAATCACCAGTCCATATTCGTGAACCACTGATGTAACGCAGGGTCTACTCAGTTGATTGAAGCTAATTTTAAAAGTGAACCGGGGTTCCATCGGCGATTTGCCAAACCTGACTGGTGAAATATCGGACCCTATTGTCCCCTAATCGACTTTAAGAAAATCAAAGGCTCTGATTAACACACACCCACAGATAGCATGATAAAATCACCACTACTACATTTAAGAAAAATCTCATGACGGTTTTCTCTTAAGAATGGCGTCACCCGATCTATCATAGGGCAAAACGTTGCATTTCATTCCGATTGGGTTACTTAGACTTCACCCATTTCAAATTTAACACATAGAACACATATTCCCCATTCCTTTCAACAACCAGAGCATATTCATGAGTTCAATAAGAAAGGGAAACAAAGTATTAACACTAAAGGAATTAAGAACTAATGAGAAAATCAAGACAAGGGCAAGAAAACTTTTACCACAATGTAGGACTGCTTGCATACTTGAACTTCAAAAGTTTAGATAATTCTCAACAATGGCACTTCAAGGGATGTGTAGTAGATGAAGGGAATGAGAGTGAAGTGAGTGTGTTAGTGAAACGATGGAGAGGGTTTTATAGGTGAGAGGTGGAAGATTGATAGGTTGAGAGGAAGGTGGAGAGTTAATGTTGGTGTGTTGGTGGGAAGTAGGAAGGAGTAAAGGTGGGAAAGTGGAAAGGTTGAAAAGAGAGAAATATGGGGAAGTGGGAATGTTGGGTAATGGAGAGACAAAAATGAAATGAAAAAATGGTGAAAAAGGATAACTAAGGGAATATTTGTAGAAAAGGGC
The DNA here is from genome assembly GCA_018107945.1 of Datura stramonium. Taxonomy (NCBI): domain Eukaryota; kingdom Viridiplantae; phylum Streptophyta; class Magnoliopsida; order Solanales; family Solanaceae; genus Datura; species Datura stramonium. The sequence continues at coordinate 20,267 of JACEIK010010210.1, forward strand.
GGCTTATCAGGTATATGAAATTCGGTGGATCAGCTCTTTAATTTCCATTTTGAGATAAATTCATACCTCGACTGGTGCTACATTCGGCGGTTCACCGAAGCACACTAGCATTCCACCACTTAACTTTTCCATTTCCTGGTATTTGTTCCTAGTTCTCTATTTCTTAGTCAGCGACCCATCGACGGTTTATAGATTGGATCGGCGATTCACCGGTGACCCACAATTTAGGTGCAAAACTTCAGGTCCTATGTATTACATCGGCAACCCAGCGGCGGTCCACGGTTTTGCTTTGGTAGTTCGCTGATGGTACCGCCGATCCTTTGATCCATGCCCCATCCTTCTATTTTGCACTCATCTTGAACATCGGTTTGTGCTTCTAGATCAGTGACTCATCGGTTCAGCGTCGTTCCTTTGTTCCTCACTTCATAGCTCCTACAAAAACAAAAACAACAAATACATAAATCAATTCACTAAATACTTGGGTTGCCTCCCAAGAAGCACCTTAGTTAATGTTGGGGAACGGAGTAGATCTCATTCAACACCTCTTTTCCGATGGATCATCATCTGACTCTATCTCCTTCAACTCCAATCTCTTTTCCTCCTACTCATTTTGCAACACTCCTATTACCTTGCATTCAGGGGGGCATTTTAGCTGATGGACACACCTTGAAGGTGACTTCCTCACTTCCAACTCGAAATTTTAGCTCCCCAAGATATGAAAGATCTCCCTCCAAGCCGTACATACGACTTTCATCGAATACGACTTTCCGCAGAATTCTATATGTATCTATGAGATCGAGTATGGAATTCAACATTTTAGCAGTTGCAATAAATTTCTAGCTATTAACTGCTAATAAGGAATGTGACTGAAAATTTAGCTATTTCTATCCCAATTTCACAATCTCTTATCCATACCCACTATTAAATTTTCTTGCAATACTTAATTATTCTTTTACAAGCAACAATCAAGCAAGAAATAAATAGACCCATATTATAATCAATGGATCTATATTTACAGATTGAAGAGAATCTAACAGATTTACACTTATTTAAACAATATGAAGATGACTCTAGCAATACCCACTCTAATTAAGTATTCATCATCATACACCTCTAGCTAATGATTTAGCTACTCATGACTAAAAAATTCAAAAGCACATTCATCAATAACTTCATTGAATTTAATAGCAAGAGTAGTAAAATCAAATTCACAAAGTAGTCTCCAACGATGGCTAAAACTTACTATTACAAAGAACAAGTAGAGAAGAGTACTTTTTCCAAGTTTACCGATCAAAATCTCTCAATCTTTGCTAAGAGAATGTTCTAAAGCTCAAAAGGGAAATAATGATATGATATGCTTTGCTCTTTCTCTATATCTCTCTATATCTGCCTATTCATCTCCCCGT
>JACEIK010010212.1:30714-44176 GCA_018107945.1 Datura stramonium
GTACAAAGTAATTGTTCCATCGACTTATATGAATGCACTAAGCATGTTGAATGCTAAGAATGGCAAAATCATGAATGTCTTGTCGAATTGTGTTGATTGCAGCTAAACACTAAGTGTGTGGTGATCCAATTAAACCCAACCTTACTTGTAGCTAAATATGACTTGAATAACATTGGAACTGTATGTTTGAATGTGCAGGAATAATGTCGGGAAGACAGGACAAGGGCAAGGGCGCATCCACATTGGGCGCCAGCAGAAAGAGAGTAAGATTGGGGACAGCAGTACCAGCAGCACCAGCGGTTCCTCGAGGGCAACACTGACAGTACGGAACCAGATGGGTGACTGATGAGGGGAAGAAGTTGTATGCTAAGCACAAAGAAACCAAATACTTCCCGGAGGAGCAGATAGCACGGGAACCACTGGCACAGGAATTCCCGCGGATTGTACACAGGATTGAGACCGCTGGGCTAAACTTCATTTTTGAAGAACCCAGGGAGTGCAATCTCCATCTTATCCGGGAGTTCTATGCCAATTGGAACTCGACCTTTCGCAGCCATACCATCAAAATCAGAGGACAGGTTGTCACCTTTGAACCCCACCATTTGAATGCAATCCTGGGGGCACGGGACACAGACGCTCATGTCCTCCATCAGCTGAACATCACTCCACCATATGCGGACATCAGACACACCTTATGTGGAGCCCGATCGACAGCCAGGTGGGGTAGGCACAAGGAAAAGGGCTACCATCAGACATTTCCCTATTCTCAGATTAACAGGGAGGCCCGGATTTGGTTGAAGATTGTTTGTTCGTTCCTGATCCCGGGGGTGCACATGACTGATATCACCCGGGATAGAGTTTGTCTTGTATAGGCACTGATGAAGAGGCTGGAGATCAATGTTGGGGCAATGATCATCTCCGCCATGAATAGAGCCCGACTGCATCAGGGGCATAGATACGGGTTTGGTGGTTTGCTTACCACTTTCTTGAGGGGCCACGATATTGAGGAGGAGGCCCTAGATTACATCCCTCAGATTGACAGGCGTGCCTTGGATGTCACCAAAACCAAGGCACCACCAAGGCACCCACACTACTTATGGGTTGGTGCTCACACTAGCCGAGTGACATGCTCGGAGATGATCAGTACATGGCCCGCATGTACGAGATGCAGATGTTGGAAATGGCATCGGAGGAAGGCCCCGCAACGTAGGATGAGCTGCATGTGTCGAGTGGATTACCCATTCAACGAGAATGCTGAAGCTTTATAGAGTGGGGCCCACATTTGTGGAGCTCGTGGATGATGATGTCCCTACTAATGAGGAGACACGCCGGGGACTCGTATGTTGAGTCAGACGAGGACGGCGGGGCGATTCTTATATGGGAGTCAGCACTGGCACCTGATGAAGAAATTGAATACTTGGATTGATCGGGAGTTTCTGCCCATCCAATCCTTTGTGATATTTTAATTATGTGAACACTAGGACAAGTGTTCGGCTTAAGTGTGGGGTGGAGCAGTTAGAAAGCAATGCTTGTTTATGTTTGTTGTGCTTGTGCTAATTGTGATCTGTGACTGTGTGTGTTGTACTTTTAATTAATGGTGGTGTTGTAATGAATCTTGAGTTGCTATTGTATGTGATGTGTAAATATTTTTCAATTATATTTTTATCTTTTTCTAACGAATTTTTTTGTTGAATTTTTTTTTTATGTTGGGTTTCTCGGTTTTTATTTTCGGTGCTTTTCCCGAGAATAGTCCCATTGAACTGACGTTGTAGATAGCGACTGTTCCCTTATGATGGATGGATGGACGACCGTCTTAAGGGAAATATAGTCGATAGGAGTAGTTTTTTCTTCTTTTTGTTCTTTCTTGTTTTTTTTCCAAATGTGTCGCTACTTAATGGTTCGAAATTCTTGTTACCGTGTTGTACATGATATTATGATGCAAGTGTGATTCGTATGAAAGCATGCAAATGTGTTAAACATGTTGAGATACCTAGGTCATAGAGTTCGATTCGGTGTGATCGAGGCTTAATAGTGAATTCTTGTAATTAGCTGATTGAAGAGTTTGTGAATATGTCTTAAGTTGAGCATGTGCAATGAGTGTGAGGTGAGGTTTCAATTGTTCCATGCTATTGTGAAGCGTCTAGATCTTTCCTGGTGTGTATACTAAATGAAATGAAGGATGGGATTGTAGGAAAGGATGTAGGCATTTCTTTGAATAAACCGAAAGCTTCTCCCTTATCATACCTACCTTGAATGTTATATCCTAGTTAGCTCTACTGGAGCCTTTTAGCCTATTCTTTGGAGGTACAAACCGAGCTTAATCCCTTGTTTTTCATTAGCCGAATCTGATCCTAAACTCTTAAGCGCTTAAGAAAACAATTTTCCTAAAGTGTAAAGGAGTGAAGTGTGAAACGGAAGGAAAGCGGAAAGTTGAAAGTTAAAGAAAAGGTCAAAGGTGCACTTGTTGAAATTGATTACAATAGTAGAGAGTAAGAAAATCAATGAATGAGAAAAATAAAGATGCATAAATACTCTTTGCTAGTAAGTCGAAAGTGTGCTTAAAGCAATGGGAACAAAAACAAATAAGAAAATTCAAGAATGAGAGGATGAGGAAGAAGCAATGTCCGTACTAAAGGTGGGATGTATTGAAAATTGCTTAGGGAAGCTAGTTGCTATTATTGGTTAGCCCAAAGATTTACTAGTTCCTTAGCTTACATTACAACCCACAAGTCCTACGTGATCTTACATCACGATCCTTATATTAGGAGTAAAACACTAGAGGCAAGCTTATGGGTCATGAAATGATGCAAGTCAATTACTGGGAGAGCGAGTGAAATCATATTCATATACCCTACACGCAGTTTTTGGAAATCTTATGATGGCAAATGGGGTAATTTTCAGTTGTGAGGGAACATGTTTGACGAGAGATAAAATTTCATGTCGATGTCTTGATCAGTTGATTTGCACGAGTTTGCCAAGATCGAGAATCGATTCTTGAGGTTAGAGGTCTTAATGTGGTGTACTTCATTGTATTGATGAAACCATGCATGTTTCTTGATGATTTTCTATCTTAAATAATCAGATAGCCGTAGCTTGAATGGTCGAGCCAAATTAGCTATGCGTGGGTTTCAAATGCATGAGATGTGAGATTAATGTTCGAGGACGAACAAGGTTTTAAGTTTGGGGTAAGTGATCTTGGCAAGAATTTCATGCCCAAGTGATACTCAAATGCTTCATTTCGACTTGTTTATCTATTGTTATGTATACATTCTCATGTGATTCTTAGGTAAATGTGAATTTATACTAGCCAACATGATTAGTGTTGTTTTGTAGGTAGAAGGAATATTTGAAAGCTAATCTACAAATTGGTGAAGTGCGGAATGGACTTGGAAGCAAGAAGTGGAAGCTGACAAGGGAAGTGGCAAAAATAGGCTCTACAATGGCGCTCGTGTGACGCTACTTCATCACGGAGGCATTCTGCCTGGGATGATTAAAATATGTCAAGGTCCAATGGAGGTTTGTGTTACCTCCGTGGCACGGAGGCAGTGTTCGGCGATGCACTCCGTGTCACGTCGAGTACAAGTACCCGGAACCTCAAGTCTAAAGGAAGGTGCGCTGACAGTACCGTGGCACGGAGTGGCAAGGCTCCGCAATACCTGTCGTGCCACGCTCAGGTGCGCTTACCCGGAAGCCGAGTTCCAATGGGGGTCCGCGATAGCCCCGTGGCACGGAGGTGGCTCCGCGATACACCCGCTCCACGCTGCTTGTTATTCGGGGAAAAATTCTCAATAGTATAAATAGCAACTTAGGTTTTATTTTTAAAAAATTGACTTTTTTTAAGCAAGAACATGGGTAGCAGGCAGTTGAGAGGAAGAAAATTCTAGGGGTATTCTCTTCCTTTTTCTCTTTAATTTCAATTGCTTGTATGAATTCTACTTATTTGAAGATGTTAATCCACAAATGAGTGGCTAGTTCACCTATCAGCTGAGGTTAAGGATAATTGTAGAGGATTGTAATTATTGATCATTTCAGTTTTCATCTTTTCTTCAATGGTTGTTCTAACAATTCTTGTTTTTACTGCATTAATGTTTGGCCAATGTTAATGTATATCTCGTAAATTCAACTTTGATTCTAAAAAGGAAAGTAATTGACAAATATGTGAATTGGTAGGATATGACTTTTCTTAACTGAGAAAATTGAGAAAAGATTTACGTTCAGAATAGAAATATATATCGAAAGTCTTATTAGTCATTTTTGGAATCGGTTATGTATGGCTAGAGCATGAGATTCTTATATCACGTAAAATGTAGAATACGGTCTCATGATTCTTTAATTGGATAGGAGTCGAAAGATTCAATCCATAGTACCACTCGGCTAGCAACCGAAGAGAAGATTAGCTTAATTGAATTAATAAATTACATCCTGCATGTGTCTTAACCTCAGCTTGTTCATTTCTATTGTTCAGACTTCAAATTATAATCTTGACATAGATTCTTATTACTTAGTAATCTTAACTCATAAACATTATTTGTTTGGTTGTCTACATTTATAGAGATATCGTTCACTAACGCTTAGGTTAATTAATACGGTAGTTCAGTCCCTGTGGGATCGACATACTTGGCTTGAAATAAAGCTAACTTTATTACTTGTACGACCACGTGCACTTGCATGTAGTTTTGGCTCAACGAATAACATCAAAATCGATCATGGCTAACTGTATCAAATCTCAAGTGAGGTGACCTTCTCAAGACTGAAAATGAGCAACATCTATATTAAATTCGTCTAACTATAATCGAGTCACCTAATGGAGAAACTGAGAAGGGTTATGACAAGACTTCAGACTGACTCCTGAAGCTACCGGCCGCATAGTGGTGTCACAAAGACAAGGTAACTCCTTGATATAACAAAGCATAAACATCAATATGGAAACTCACAACATACCAAGACCATGTCCGAGGAGACCTCCCGCGCCTCCCGGGTGGAAGCCACGTACAGAACTTTTTCTAGCGCTGGCCGCCAGCCGTGCTAGTCGATGCCCCCCGATGGGCCGGGCATGCTGAGGGGCGTTCGTGCAGAAACTCGGGCCTCGGCCCCCATCATGATCCTGTCTCGCATCCGGGCAATCTCTCTCTAAGCATGTCTTCGAGATTCCCACACTCAAAACAAGCACTCCGAACCTGTTAGACATCGGCTTGTGTGTCCTCGGCCACACCCGCAGCAAGCTAGGGACACTAGAATCTCGCGGGTCTCCCGGCTTCCGAACTCGGAGCCCGAGGCTCGGCCTCTCGGTCATGCCTAAGCCCCTGGATGACACACTCAAGGTCAAGATACTCGGGGTTTGATGACCTCTGGTGAGTCTACCGACAAAGGACCACCTCCCCGATCTCAAGCTGGGAGAATATGTGATCATCGGCCCTAGCTCTCTTGGCCTCTCTCTCTCTCAAATGTGTCGCCTCCATCTGGCCGGGCGTACAACACTATCCTCGGAAGTCCATGTCCTTATGAAGCATAGCTGTTCCATGTACCCTTATCCAAGTAACCCGACACTCAATGGACAAATCTACCACCCGTGCCCTATGATCAAACTACCAATGCTGGGGCATATTTTGATAGGCGAGTGAACTCAAAGCCATACTCGTGCACTGTCATTCCCTTGCTTCAAATTTAAGAACTCAACTCATTTTTAGTTCCCTCATCTCACGAGTAGCAGAACTGATCCACAGAAGGCAACGTGAAACTCTTCCCAAGTAACAGGACCTACTCCTGTGACCCTGCTATACTTCCATTGGCGAAACCATATATGCGTGGGACTCTTTCAACTAATATGAGGCCAACTCCACGCACTCCACACCATTCACCCGCATGATCTGGGTGATCTTCGTAATCTCATCCAAGAACCGATGGGTCCTCTTCCACCTTGACCCGAGAAATCCCGATGGGTTCATCCCTCAAGAAGTCTCGACTCTAGCCACGTTATGTTGCCATTCTGCGGAATATATGCAACAGCCAGTTGGTTGAACTCGGGAGGTCAAGGCCTGCACAAGCATCTGAATTGCAACACGGAACTCGGTGGGCAAACTTGCTCCTGCTTCGGGGCTTGTTGATGCCCATGACCATTGTCATCCTCGTGGCCTTCACCACCTCTATTCTTCCTTCCGTTCATTCTTTGAGGAGCCATGATTCTGCAATCGCAAATAGCATGAATTAGAAGGATAGAAAAGACTTCTCATCACACCACATAGATCATGAAAGAAGGGAACATTTCTAAACGCTTAGTAGCCTCTTCGTCATAAGTGTGGAGTGCTTCACACTCATGAAAAAGACTCTACTCAATGTGGCTTTTAGACACCCTAGGACACTTCCAAACCTATTTCTATGATACCAAGTTTGTCACGAATTCCGAACGGAGGCCTAGATCGTAACACGGACAAGGAACCCGAGAGGCTCCAAGTCGCTCCATGGCATAAGCATACATCTATAGTATTCATGAAACCAAATAATCGACAATATAAATAAAGAGAAAGTCTAAACTTAAACATAACATCATAAGAAACATAATCTGAAGCTGAGTACACACATATGTCTGAATAGCCTTTAATTACGACGAGCCGATGGGAACAAGACCCCAACCAGATCAATCAAATGAAACCGAAATACATAGGAGTCCGAGTACATCAGCCTCGGGAGATGAGGACTCACCACAAGATAAGAACTACACTGGTAGACAATCTACGAGTGAGGCTGAGCCTGAAGTCTGGACCCTGTATCATAAGATGATTCAACATAGAAAGTATGTGGTCAAGACGTGGAATGTACCGAGTATGCAAGGTAAGTAAAACCGCTAAAGTAATTAAAATCATTGAAAGACAAATGTAAAGTAAACAGGAACATTAGAAAACTAAGAGTATGGCTTGCATGCATTCTTTATGGAATCATGATCTCTTCATAACATAACATGATATTGCTTCATAATATCATAAACTAAATTAATTGACTCAAAGCTGAATTCCAACATTTATAAGATAAAGTTGAACAATGAGTCAAACCTACTTCTGAACATGCATAAGTATATAACAATCTCATGAGTGGTAAAACATGCATATCTAAAATCATGAGTAAACAATGAGAGACTCGTTACTTAACCAACATACCACGATAGATTTATATGGTCCCAACTATCACACTCAAGTGGGTAGAGCCTTCCATAGCCTTGTCAGGGTGATGGACAATACCATGATATCGATATCAAGCTGAAGGCCCATTCAAAGAGGGGAAGCTCACAAGGAAGGTCCCAAGTCATATATAATAGATAAACTTACGTTGGTAATGTAGTTTTGAGGCATAGGGTGATCGACCCATATCCTACTCGGTGCTAGAAAATACTCCCAAACATGCATATGCTCTTACATCGATTATAACGAAGCTCAACATCGTCAATTGACGAAGCTCAATAATCCATACATCTCAAATATGAAATCATGCATATGAGAAGCTATAATTCAAACATACCACAAGCTGATAAGAATAATTGGGAGCCTTCGCTCCAAAACCATGTGGTAAGGTATGCATAGGAATTCTTTAACTCAAGACATACCACAAGCTAAAAATAAGATTGGGAGATTTCTTTGCTCCAAACAATGTATAAGATTAATCGGGAAGACTGTAATTATACTCAACATGTGGGCACTGCCCAAAGCTTTATCATACTATACAATGCCAAATTCACATAAAAATATCAATTATAGCATGGGCAGCTTAGAAACATGCTTTTCTTCATAATACCTCATCATCATCACTTATTCATTACAAATCTCACTTTTCATGAACATCTCATCAATGGGCTTTTAAATTATAAAACTAGAAACATTAATTTGAATTGAAAACATTATAAAAATTGCCCATGATTCATAATTTGATAATAGACTCATAATCAATTCATACCCATGTGTAGAAATAGTCAATTCATGCATTTGGGTAAAAACCCTCATAGGTATATCATTGAATTACATACTTTGTATAGAAGGATTGGGCATGGGTGTAGCAGAAACCACCATTCTTAACCCTACATACCTGTTAGAGGTAGTATCTTACTCTCCATTGAATGCCTCAAAAGAAGATTTAAGGAAATTAAAGATTGCTAGCTTGATCACCCTCTCAAATCTCTTCTACTTTGCACGCATGGATGGAAAATGAGTAATCTGAACTTAACCCCATAAAAGGCCATTATTCATACCCCATAACATCGTAGTTTAGCATTTAGGAACTTAGAAATTATGGAAAAACCCTTACTAATTTCCCAGAAAATAACTGCCAGGTGGCCCTGACGGGTGACCTGACGACTCGTGGCTCGTGGGAATGACTCATGGAGTCAATCGTGAAGTACACTATCTCACTTCTCCAATTTTGACTTCCGACCTGCCAACGACTCACCCCCATGAATCGTGGGACTGACCATGACTTGTGAGGACCTTCCGCCAGGTACGCTGCCCATCCTTCCTTTCCTTTTCTTATTTCCCACACGGCTGACCCAACGACTTGTGGGGCCTAATAAGTCGCGGTCTCTGCTCGTGGGATCTCAACTCTTCCACTTCACAAAACCTGTAAAGACTCCCCATGAGTCACCTCATGACTCGTAGTGCTGTCCTCACGACCTGTTCTGAGTCTGCTGCAAAATTTCATTTTCCATTTCACTTAGCTCACCTTAGCTCCTCGTGGGGTATAACAACACGTGTAAGCAGTGAACTTGAAGGCAAACCTTCAAGGATTAATGACTTGAGATGCTATTGGATCTTGTTTTGATTGGCTCAGCCCCCTGTTTTGGAATGAAAGGAAATATTTGTAAATAAGCCAATTGTTGTCATCTCTTGAAGTGTATGCAACATGTTTGAGTCTCTTCTCTGTATTGCGTCGGTGTGCGATTTTGGGGTTTTCCTATGTTTTAGTGGTACTTTGTGCAATAACTCTTATGTTATGACATGCTTAAGAAAATTTTTAGTTGTGATGAAATGCCTTGCTTGAGGCTGCCAATGACCTGTTTGAGTTTTGATGAGCTGGTAATTTACCAACTCATTTAGGAAGGTTTTTATTCTCATTCTCTTTGATTCTATAGGTATTGAACTTAAACAAGGAAAGCAGAGGACTTGAACCAGCGAAGTGCTGGAAGAAGAAGATCAGGTTCAGGTTCCACATAAAGTTGCACTGGTCAGAAGCTAAAGAGAACCTGCGAAACAAAGGTGGGCACCTGTGAAATGGTGGTGCACCGCCAGACACCCAATTTTATCTAACCTAGAGTCGCTAGAGACTCTTGTGCCGTCTCTACGGATGGGCATCTGTTGTTACACCGTAAGTTTTTCTAATGTGTAGTCGACTCATTCGTATTGGGTTTGGGAGTTTTGAGTGCCATACATATGAGGAAAAGGGCCCGAGGAAAGGTTGAACGAGTGCAAAGTCGTGGATTTCACGGGAGGAGGCTCGTAACCAAGTCGCCTAGAGGCAAAGTGGCATGGAGCAGTAATCTCGCACGTTGGGCAACGTGCCACATTTCCCTGTCTGCTGCCTCAAGTATATAAGGGTCTCACACTTAGAAATGAGATTATAAATCATAAATCACACTAGCAGAGTAATAGGGACGAAGGAAAACATTAATTTTCTTTATCCGATTACGCCGCTAAATGCTTTCCTAAATCCAAATTAACTTCGGGTATCGAAGTATAAGGCTGCAGGGAGTATTTTTACGGAGTTAGTTTCATTAAATTCACCCGGCGACCGTCGTCCCGCTGAGCCAAAGTTGTTGGAATTGCTCCAAAGTAGTGTTAATACGATTCCAGGCTTAAAGTAAGTATTTCTCCCTTCTAGACTTTCAAGAAATAACGAGGTTTCGACCATGTTCTATAAAGTTTGGAATATAGTTAATATTTATATATAAAGTTTTCCTTTTGCCGAATTTAGTGTTAAAACTAGTCCTATCTTTCCAGTAACACGATTTCAATTGGGAAGAACTATTGAATACAAATTAGAACTCTCCAGCTTAATCAAGAACAAAATGAACGAGGTATGTTAAGGCATTTTTTCGGCAAGTTAGTTTCTTCTTCAAAGATATAATCCAAGATAATCCTAGTAAAGCATGTCAGAGTTTGTATATCATGTCTAGTTGTTATTGTCAGTCAGAGACTGGTAAATTGCATTGTTTGGGGATGATTATACTCAGAGGCTTCCGTGACCACCTAAGTGGTTAATAGTTGTGTCACTGCCAGGGCGAGATACGTGGCTCTACGGAACGGCATGCTGTCTGGGTAAGGGATGCAGATGGGGATCCAGATCCTCATATTGCTGTGGCTGGCCTTATACACACCCCTGCTGAGAGTTTTTACACTCGGTGTAGATAATGTGAGTCCTCCTGACCAGGCACACCATAGTCATGGGCCGAGCGAGCCTGCCTCGCAGACCCTGGGGACTGCAGGACGCTATAGCTGTAATTGATTCAATATGACCTAGATAGGGTATATAGATTGAGGTGTACTCAGTAGGGATAATGGGGGCCAAGGGTTATTCTCAGTAGGCCGATTGTACCCTTCCGGCCATTCTGAGCCAGGTAAGGTTTATGTTTGCTTTAGTTAATGATAGTTAGATAGTAGGAGTCTCATTCTTTTCAGGGGGTATGACCCCTAATCTCCTTATTACCACTATGTTTAGTCCTGATTTCACTTCTTCAGCTTCATCTTCAGTCCGTTTTCTACTTCACCATTTTCGGCTTCCTATTTCTTACTTTACCATTAAATTATTGTTTTAAATTACTCAAGACTCAGGTAATGACGCCTTCTTCGGGGCGCCTGCATACTTGCCCGCAGGCATACATAGACTGTGAGAGCAGGTCCCTCGTAGTTCCAGTCAGTCATACAAAGCCATCAGCCTCTTTCTTCCGGAATTTGTGTGATAGAGGTTTGCTTCTTTCTTTGTTTGCGCCATGGGTAGGTCTAGGCCCCGTCCCCACCATCTATTACTCCGAGGCTTCTTGCAGATTACATTACTTCCCAGTGGTTAGATGATATCGGCCGTGTGGGGCCCATATGTGCTTTAGACTATGTGTGTTGGCCTTGTGGGGCCCCGTTTAGCTGTTGATTGGTGGCCTTGTTGTCATAACTCATTTTAGCATCCATTTCTGCTTTCCACTTATACTAGATATCATGGTGGCCTTGTCGACCCACATAGGGACTCCCTATGCTTGGCTGTCTCTCGTTAGCTATTTATTTTCACAGGGCTATAGCCCTTGTCGGCCTGGGGCTGTATTTACAACCTGGCTATATAGCCTGTTGTTTTTCTGATTCTAGAGTTAGAGTCAGCCCTGCACTAGAGGTGTTAGGCTCAGTCAGCCTTACAGTGCAGGTCCAAGTAGGGCACCAAAGAATATGCGTCCCAAAGTTGGGCGTAATAAACTTGGTTTCGTGAAAGGTGTCATCCTGTGGAGTCCAAGCCATGCTAAGTAGAGTCTGTTCTGGTGGATGTGTTGTGCACCACATACTATAGGCAGGAGGCTGCAAGGCATGATAGGATATTACTCTTTCTTCTTATTCAGTCATGCTATAGAGTGGTACAGTATAGGGTTGAGTCCCTAAGCTCATTATACTCTTTTGTTTACAGAGAAATGTCGGACCAACGACACCCTACGACAAGCAGGAGGTTAGATGTAGCAGCAGGAGAGGGCACCAGCAGGGTGCCTCAGCCTCGGTCAGAATCGGCCCGATCTGAGGACGATACGGAGGTATCATCTCGACCTCCCCAGCAATCTCCACCACGTCAGGAGCTGTTTGGGATGGCGGGCGTGACGGCACCGCCTCTGGCAGTTTCTATACCTGTACCATCCGACCAGGAGGCCAGCGGCGCGGTGGTTATGCTAGCCCAGATGATGGCCACTCAACGCCAACCAGTGCCACCTACAGTTGCTGAACCTTTATGAGGGCCTGGTAGTTCGAGGGTCCGAGAGTTCCTTGCACTAAGTCCCCCGCAATTCACAGGGATAGATCGGACTGAGGACCCTCAGGACTTCTTAGACCAGATGCAGAGGATTTTCAGGGTGATGCATGCTACACCCACAGAGTCAGTTGAATTGGCGGTATTCTGGTTACGGGACATCGTTGTACTATGGTATGAGAGTTTGGAGAGGTCCCGAGGGAGAGATGTTTCCCCTCCGACCTGGCCCAGCTTCTCAAGGCTTTCTTGGATCATTACCTACCATGGGAGATTCGACAGGCCCGGGTTGATCTATTCCTACACTTGGAGCAGGGGTCGATGAGTTTCCGGGAATATGCTATGCGATTTGATTCCTTGGCTCGATATGCGCCATCCTTTGTGGACACAATGCCAGCCAGGGTACACCTCTTTATTTTGGGGATGAACCTAGAATATGTTGAGACCTGCATCATAGCCACACTGCGAAAGGATATGGATATCGCCCGTTTGCAGGCTTTTGCGAAGAATATTGAGGGTATCATACATAGGCAATAGGAAATTAAGAGGACAAGTCACGAGCAGCGCCGCAGGGACAGACCGGATGAATTACAGGAGGAGTCCCGGGGAGGACCTAGGCCACGGTTATCAGATAGGCTGCCTAGACCCCCACCTCCATCGCAGCAGCAGAGAAGCAGGTCTAGTCGCCGAGGGCAGCCAGAGCCTAACGAAGGTTTGTGAGCAGTAGGTTCACAGCAGCAGAGGGAAGTGGAGGAGAGTGGGTTTACAATACCACTTTGCCCTATTTGCAGTCGATGCCACTCTAGAGCATGCTGGTATGGTTCCACAGCATGCTACATTTGTGGACAGGAGGGTCATTAGATGAGGAATTGTCCATCTAGGGGTCAGGGTGACCGGGATCAATAGGATAGGTCCTCGGCAGGATCACGAGCTCCAGCATCCCCGGAAGGGCGTAGGCCCTCAATTTCAGCCAGCAGAGGCCGAGGCAAATCAGGGGGCTCCAGTTCAAGTGCCGACTCAGACCGTACTTATGCATTATCGGGGCGACAGGAGTCAGAGTTGTGACCAGATGTTGAGGTATGCTGAACATTTTCTCTCATCCTGCTTATGTGTTTATAGATCCAGGATCCACCTTGTCCTATGTTACAGTGTTAGTGGCTCGGAAGTTTAGTATTATGTCGGAATTGCTTCGGCGACCTTTCTCAGTGTCTACACCCGTTGGTGACTTTATTATAGCCAGAAGGGTCTATCAGGGGTGTACAGTAGAGGTTGCTAGTCGTAAGACTACGATAGATTTTATAGAACTAGAAATGGTTGATTTTGATGCCATTATGGGTATGGATTGGCTAGCTCCATGCTATGCCAATGTCGAATGTTTGACCAAGATTGTCTGGTTCCACTTTCCAAGGGAGACAGTATGGGAGTGGAAAGGTAGTACAGCCACGCCAAAAGGTAGGTTTATTTCCTATCTTCGGGCGAGAAAATTGATAGCAAAAGG
>JACEIK010010213.1:0-44171 GCA_018107945.1 Datura stramonium
AACATGCTTTTGAGGAAGAAAAATGTCATGTTGGGAGAAATCGAAGATGCACTCGGGAACGAGCAAGGAAGCGGTTGGATGAGCAAGGAAAACAAGGGCTTCGCGATGGAGCCGTGACACGCTGCCATCGCGGATGCAATCTGCCTGGGAATTAAAATTGCAAGAAATTCCAGTGAGGGTCCGCATCAGGCCGTGCCACGTTGGGATTTATTTCTCCAGACTTTGCATTTCCAGAGAGGGTCCGCGATTGCACCGTGGCACGTTGGCTATGCTCCGCGATGCATGCCGTGCCACGTTGGAAGCAATTACCCAAAGAGGGTCCGCGATTGCACCGTGGCACGTTGGCTATGCCCGCGATGCATGCCGTGCCACGTTGGAAGAATTACCTCGCGGACACCCCGCAGAGCTCACAGTTTGCACTGCAGGTCACGTGAGGCAAGGTTCCGCGATGCACTCCGTGACACGTTGCTTGTTATTCTGGGAAAATTTATCCCTAGATAAATAGAACACTTAGGTTCATTTTTAATTATTCCGACTTGGTGGAGCAAGAACGTGTTATGTGCAGCTTTGAGGACGAAAATTCTTAGGTTTTCTCTATCCCTTTCTTCTTCCTTTCAATTGTTTGCATGATTTCCATTCATTTAACGTCTAATCCACAAATGAGTGGGTAATTCTCTTTCTTGCCGAGGTTATGAACTATTGTGCTGGAAATATGTTTATTGAATCACGGTTTATTTTGTATCTTTCTTCCATGGTTGTTCTATTTAATTCTTATTCTTACTACGTTAATATCTCTGCCAATGTTAATGTAAACTAAAAAGTCCGATTTCACCTCGAGAGGGCAAGAAACTGAGCCAGAATTAATAGATATGATTTTTGGTTTGGGAAAATTGGGACCGATTACCTTCAGATAGAAATATACCCGAAAGTCGTATTAGTCATGTGTGGAATTGGTTTTGTATAGCTAGAACTTGAATTTCTTCTTATCACGAAAATGTAGGTGGAAGGTTCATGATTCTTAAGTTGGTTAAATACGAGAGTTTTAATCCATAGGCATAAGTTCCGACTAGCAACCTGAGGAAAGATAAACCATGTACATCAATAGTTTGTTTCTTTACATGTTCTTTGTAGCCTCAACATGCTCTACATTCATAGTTCGACTAACCGTATATAGATATCTTAGTTTAGTATATAAAAATATATTTTCCAAACCACTCAAACTTTCTTTACACCGTTGTCTTCATTGTTGTAGTTGTAGTAAATTAACACTTTAAAAGGTTTCACCCCGTATTCTCGCTCCTCGTGGGTTCGACATTCCGGTTCCTTAAAAGAGCCACTATATTACTTGTACGACTCCGTACACTTGCGGGCTCATCAAAAGGCCAATACTAAAATCAATTTCCTCTCGTAAGGAACACTGGCAAATCAATGCAAGTTCTCTCACGCACCACCAAAACCGACTAGATAGTGGGGTCCGTACTCAACATCCTTAATCCTAAATAAATGATTCATGCAACCCTTAAAAATCATCTTCCTGGCCTTAAGATATGAAATAAACTCCACTGTACAAATCAACTACCTTCCATTTTCAAGACCGACTCACCCGAAAAATGAAATCCACCGCACGAGTTCTACAATTAACAACAAAGATAACATGCAAACTACCACCCATGCCCAAAATAATGTCAAAGTCAGTATAACTAACTCTACTAAGTCTCATGGAGGTGACCTATGCAACATCAGAATGTAGCCCTATACACCCGCCTAGCTACACCGGACTACCAACCTAGAAGGAGACCGAGAATGGTTTTGTCAATCTCTAGACTAACTCCAAAGCTACTAGCAATATATGAGTCACAAAAGACAGAGTAGCTCTTGTATCTAACAAGGCATAAGTATCAATGGAAGACTCACAACATACCACAAACCCATCCGGGAGACCTCCCGGTCTTGACGGATGGCAGAGCATAGAACCCGCTTTGGCACTGACCGCCGACCGAACTAGTCGAGGCACCCTGGCCGATGGACGTGCCGCTAGAGAGGCGTAACCGGCCTGCACACGAGCCCACCGACCCCTAATCCGGGCCGAGGGCACCGTATCCGTGTCCGGCTTACCACACCAAACAAGCATCCAAGCTAACTAGGCACCTCCCGGTGATTCTTGTCACACCGCACAAGCCGGGAAAGTGCGCTCCACTTGCATGTTATCCCTACCACTCTAAAGCTCTACTCCTCCAATCCCTTTGAATCTAGATGGTGTAAGTTACCGAATGATGGGGTTGGAGTGATGTGCACTCCGTGGCCGGGACTTCGATGTTGTCCACCCGACCCGACTGGAAATGCCCTATACTGCCGGTCCCGACCCTCCTTGGCCTCTCTATCTTTGATATACTAACTCCATCTAATGAGCATGCGCATAAATGCTATAAATTCGATATCTGATGCAACATAGAGATCCCGCAATCCTTATCTTGATAATCATCCCACCCATGCACAAACGACCTACCCGAGACCTTCCGATCCACCACCAACTCGGGGAATTGATAGACGAATGAACTCCAATGCGGTACTCCGACATGTCACCCTATTTTAAATTAACAACTCCGCCTGCCTTAAGTTCCCCTTTATCTCTCGAGGGAAGAATCGATCCAAGAATGCCGCGTGGAACTCTTCCCAACCCATCGGGCCTACACCCACCGCCTAGCGTCTTCCACTTCTTGTACCATATGAGCCACCCTTAACCGACAGGAGACCAAATCAACACATCTCCCTCTCGTTGTTCACCCTATAACCCGGGTGACCTTTAGAATCTCCTTGATTAAATCGTGTGATCCTCTTCCACCTTGACCCCGTGAACTCAGGAGGGCTCATCCTCAAGAAATCCTCACCCTAGATGCCGCCACATTCCTATTCTAAGGGTAATGCGCCACTGCCTGTTATGAACCCGGGCAGCTCATAGCTCAGGGGCTGCTTTTCAAGATTCGAGTCACCGCCTTGAAATCAATATGGCAAAATACTGTGCGTGCTCCTCATGAACGGGGCGAGGGCCGGCCGATGCCGCTGCCACGGGCACCCTCATGATCGTTGCCACGTCATTTATTCTAACGTTCACTTGGCGTGGAGGCATGATTCCGCAAACACAAATAGCATGAATTAGAAGGATAGAAGAACCTTTATCGCACGACATAGATTATAAAAGAAGGGAAGCATTCCTAAACATCTTCAGCCTCTTCTGCCATAAGTGTGGCGCACTTACACCAACGAAAAGACTCTACTTAATGCGACATTCGTACACCCTAGGACACTTCAAAACCTATTGCTCTAATACCAAATTTTTCATGACCCAAATTGTAACACGGGATCAGAACCCATATAGCCCCCAACTCGACCTATGGCATAAGCATACATCTATGTTCATTCTTTTATAAGTGGAAATTAAACATATGATATGAAAGAAACGTAAACAGATCATAATATATCATAACAAGCGAATCACTTGCATTGATATACACAAGTCGAAAGGACTACATATTGTCTCAAAGCCTCACTACATACGATGGGTTGATGGGACAACACCCCAACTAACCCAAACAAGTACTAAAACATAAATGGCATATGTCTTTCAATAGCCCTTGAAACATGAGGACTCACCTCCGATAAGCTAAATGCGACCTGCAGACGATCTAGGGACGAGGGAGAGCCCGAGAGCCTGGGTCTTGTATCATAAGGCGATAAGATCATATAAAGTATGGCGTATGTGGAACGTATCCACGTATGAAAGTTAAGTAAAATGTATATTTAAAATGTGTAAAAGCTCATAAAATATCATAGAGTAGGACATCATGCTCATATCATAGATATCATACACAACATAATTTAAGACTCAAGGTTTCCGAAGCATTCATAATAAATTCATAATCATATACATGAGAGGAAAGAGATATTGAACATAACTTGAGCCAATATACATAATCATAGATATACATAAATCATGAGAACAAGTGGGAGTTCTCTTAACCGATATACCCTATACGAGCACAAACATGAAGTCTCGACTTGTAAATCTAGTTTCCGAGGCCGTTCAGACTTGCCAAGTAGAACCATGAAAGTGTGATATCACCATAAAAAGGGCCATTTGGGCCGAGGAAAGTCACAAAGGAGGCCTAAACATACCTACGCGTGGCACGTAGTTTATGAGATCTCGGGGCAGTAACTCCGGGCCCCAAACCTACTCTCTGTTCGATACTACTCCCAAAACATATATAAAGGCTCATAATAATACATGCATGAGTTCATAGTCTAGTTAAATCATGGTAATCATAAACATACTTGTACATACGCCAACTATGACATATGCCCGGTGGGTCGGCCAAAACATAATTCATGCATCGCAAAGCCTCCATGCATACTCCTGTGATCATGCATATAACTTGAAAAATCATCAAATCATGATGGGTTATTGAAAAATTTTATATTTTAAATTATAAATCATACCGGGATGGTAAATATCAACAATTGAGAGTAGATCATAAATTGACTTATCATATATCATGCTTAGTTAGACTCAATTTAATAGAAATCAAATCTATAATTTTATAAGTAAATTATATTATAAAAACCTCGATCAATAATCTATAAAACATGATGAGATTCCGAAAATCACAAGAGCCAATTATTATCAAATCTTTAGATTTTCATAAAATTGACAAAACCCAACTAGATTTTCCATAGATTTTCATGAAATCATAGAGATTGGCAGCGGGTGTGAAAGGAAGCACCATTTATAACTTTACATACCCGAAAGGATTGATTCCTACCACTTCTCTAATTACCAAGAAGATTTGAATGAAAACTTGAAGAACTTGCTCTAGATCACTTCTTCAACTCCTCTCTCAAGTTTGCATGCATGGAAAGAAATAACTTAAAATAGGTTTTTCCTTCCCAAAAACCCACTTCAAACGAGCCTTAAAATGACATAGTTTAGGCTTTAGTAACTTAGAATTACGAAAAGGCCCTTACTAAATTCGCAGAAATTACCGCTAGGTGGTCCTAACAGACGACTCCGACGACTCGTCACCATGCTCGCCAAGTACACCGCCTTGTCTCGATCTCCCCGCTCGTACGGTTAACATAACGACCATTGAGTGACCACGACTCGTGGTCACCGCCATTGAGTGCACCGCCTACCCAATTTCATTTACTTATTTCCTTGACCACTACCGACCCCACGAGTCCCGAGGATTGACCACGACTCGTGGTCGTGCCCGTGATGGCTCTAAACCTATAGTATTCTTCACTAAACACACGAGCTTTCCCTATGAGTCACATCACGACTGTGGGCTATCTTGATTTAGTCTCCCCATATAACTCATCCCGTGCCCGTGCCAAAATTTCTTAATTTTCTCCGCTTCAACTCCTGCCCGATCTTGGATTTTCGGGCATAACAAGATTTAGTGCATCCAAGATACCGGAAGTCTTAGAGCAAGATTTAGTCAAGACCATAGTTGCAATGCCGGATTTGTTATGCGAGAGCAGCAACCCGAGGAGTTCTAGTTAATGCTGTGGATCGAATACCACCTATTTCTAGCATTATGAATTTATTCCTCGTGCATTTCCGCCTTCTCAAACCAGAATCAATGCTTACCACCATCAGCCTCATTTTCTAGGAACACCACTACCAACACTCCACACAGAAAGGGGGTTCCTACTTCTATACTGCCCACCGTTCTTGCCCCTATTCTTGATAAGGGCAAGAGCCAAGGACGAGGCTCCACCGCTGATTTAGACATATCCATACTCAGATGAGGTTTTCAAATTAGTGATAGCAAAGATCACACTTTGACAACCCGAGGCCTATCTCACGATTACAGAGGCTAGCCCCTTAGTACCACCTCGTGATGTCTCATAGTAGCGTTCGCTGAGTGCTACAGGAGTTTCTACGACTCTTGTTCTTTCATTTTATGTATATGTGCATTGAGGGAAATGCACCATTTTAGGTGGGTCAGCTATTATTTCTCTACGTAATGGTAATTGCTGTTTTAAACTCATATTTGTATGAATGCATGCTCTTAATTGAGTTTATAGATGTGTGTGATGTTCTATTTTGACGTTTTCCTCATATAGCTTTTTATTGCTTTGTAGTGTAGAGTCCTCCTTGTTTTTTAGCCGTGATTCTTTTCTGAGGCTTAATTTCTATTGGAACTGGTATAATATAGTTAAAGTGTCGTAGTGTGTGGGCCCAATGATAAATTGCTAAAGTAACATTCTTAAGGGTACCATGCTACTTATTAAGTCATCTTGGGTTGAACACATTTTTGACTTAGGTAAAGATGGTAATTGAGTTCCTTATATACTTATGTTGATTTTTTGAAACAACCCCCTCAAAATTTTCGTTGTAGTTGTTCAATATTTACTTGTGTACCTCTCATTTTTGACATAATTTTTTTACAACTGGCCCTTAGTTGAGAGTGATTGTTTAGTCATTTTGATATCCATGTACTATGTATGGGAAGGAAATTGGTTTGTTCACTTGATTTGGTCACACTCTGTGAACTTGTCTTGCTACTTGTGCTCAAACTTAGAATTGACTATGGGTTGTAGAGATGAACATAGGCCTTCTTGTGTTTCACAAGCAGCACTTGCCTAAATAGACCAATCAAATGATGCATGTATCTCTAGTCTCTCTTTTTGATCCTTTTTGACCTTTTCTTGCTCAACTACAATGAATGCCAAAATTAATTCTCAAGTTGACTCTCTTCTCAACTCATCCTCCTCGACACCTTGAGAAGTGATGAAAAATGAGAAAAAAAGATGTAAGTCGAGGATGATAAGGTGGAAAAGAAAGAAATAGTCAAAAGATGGATGTTTGATCATATCACAAAGTGTAACCGAGCAATGAGATAAAGTGAAGGAAAGAAAAAATAAAAGAGAAAGAGAGAAAAATAAAATTGAGCTCACAAAACACTTTGGGATGTGAAAAGTCATAAGAAAAGAAGGAGAAAAGAGAAGGGAAGAAAGATAAAAAAGCAGTTGTGAAAAGTGATGAAGTGTTCAAGGATGGTAAATGAGTCACTAAAAGTCATATTTGTATCCTACCGCCTTTTTGACCCTCATTACCAGTTTAGAAAAGCCCTTCTGTGATCTCAAGCCTGATATCCAAAAGGAAAGACACTTGAGTAAAGATGCAAGCATACGGTAGTTGTGACATATCTTGTGAACTTCTTTGTGAGAGTTGAGTGTATTGCTCTCCTCTCATGATCTTGTGTGCTCTTATTTGGTGTGTTAGCATTGCTTCGTAAAATGGACACTTTTCTTGGTTTGATTGTAAGGGAACGTGGATGTAAATGGATAACATAGATTTCTCAAATCTAACTGTATGCATGTTGATATAATATCACTAGTGGAGATCGCATGCTTAGTCTCGAATGTAGCTGCAAGAAAACTATTTTTATTGACAGAGGGGGTATCGGACCGAATGTGTGTTTGTAGCCATTATTCTCAACCACCCTAGTCATTGCATTTTGTGATTCGTGATATTAGTTTAGGTGTTAAGAAGTTTTCTGTTTAGTTGTTTGAGGACAAAGTAATTTCTTTTTAAGTTGGAGGTGTTGACGTGTCAGGAATTTACAACATATATTTTCTTCAGCTTTATAGCATTTTGCATGACTTAGAGCTAAATTAAGTGAAAATTAACCTCATTATTCTATGGTTCAGAACCTAAAAATAAAGAAAAGAGAAGTCAAAGCCAAAAATTTGTCCAAAAGACAAAGCAAAGGATGAACCCTTTTTCTGAAGGACGGTCCGCCAAAGAAGTGTCATTGTTTCGTAAAACCATTCTCAAAAGGTCCATAATAGATAGAGTGAAGAACGGACCATCTTTCTAAAAGACGTTCCTTCTATTGACAAACAAATTCATAAGGAGACATAGGCAACCTATCGACGAGCAAGAAACGTAATCGTCTTTCCAAAAGATAGGTCCGCAATCATAGAACCAAGGTACTGCAGATGAGGGATTTCAATTAATGGAGAAATAGACGATCCGTTTCTTCCAAAGGATGGTCCATCCCCGAACAATCTAGACCCTTCAATTAAATTGTTTTGGGGTTTTTGAGAAGTATCATAAACAGATTTTTCTTCCTTTTTTCAGATGGGAGGAGAATAGACAAATAGAATATTTTACTTTTCAAATATAGTAGAGTAAATCTTAGCTTTAAATTGTAATTTGAAAGATTCAATTTTATTAATTCAAGATTTCTTCTATAATTTTGTAATTTTTTCGCAAGGATGTCTAATTATTTACTTTATACTTTTCTTTAGCTATGTAGCTAAACCTGCATTTAGGATTGTGAACCCTAATGATCCCAATTTGAAAAATTTATTGTGGGCTTACGAGCATTTGCTGATCTTTTCTTTGTAGTGTGTGTGATTGATAATGAAAGTCACTCAATCCCGCCCAATTACCTTTTATGATGCTTGAAAGAGCAAATTTAGATTGATTAGTGTCATACTGAGTTTACACTGGCGTGGCTAGTACTCGACCATCTAGTGATCCAAGCGAACTTGGCCTGGGTTACTGCTAGCAAAGGTTCAAAATAAAGTATAGCACTAATAACTATAACGGCTGAAATTTAATAAAATAAGATTTAATAATGAAAATTGAAAATAATGTTAAAAAGCAACATTTATGATTCAACTCTAACTAATCTAAGAAGCCTCTAATGTCTCAAGATAGGTGCTAGGACAAAGTTCCTATGGCTTTCTTAAGCTCTACTAAAAACAAAATAAACTCGACTAGGACTCGGGAAGTATGAGGCTTCACCAAAAGCCGAACTTAAGTAAGATACTAGTGAAATATCCATTGCTGGTCCTTCTACCCGAATCTACATTATAAGCAAGATGCAACACCAAGTGACACCAAAGACGTTTGAATGTAATGGTATATAATATGGCTAAATGAAACAACAATCGAAAGTAAGAATATCTAAATAAAAAGGATAAATTGACTAAATCTAAACTCGAATGATGAATAAAACACCAAAACATGGAAGATGTGTAAAAGCAATTATGCAATAAAACTATGCATCAAAACCATCTCTGGAAAATACATGTGCAAATGTACATATAACTTTAGTTGGGAGTTTCATAACCGACGTACATAATAAATGAGGCGATGATGTCCAACTTTTTGCCCAAGTTGGAAGATCCATCCAAAGCCTTTCTAGGACAGAGGGTGAAACTTAAACTATGGATCCATAATTGAAGTCCTTTCGAGAACTATCTCAAGAGTTGCTCGAACTAAGGGCACGATCCTTACCTACGTTGGCTACGTAGTTCCGGGGCTTACTGTTAGTTATTCGAACCTCACCCATCTCGGTGCTAAATAATCCTTCAAAAACCTATGATCATATAAATATGCATATTCGAGGCAACTTAAAACATCTTTTATAAATTTAGAATTTTAGCTATAGATATAATAGTTATTTATTAACTCTTATTGAGCCTTGTCTCAAAAATTTCTTTTTTGATACTTGGGAGAGCTTCTATGCTCCAAATCTCGTAAAAACTTGTGAACTTTTATGCTCAAACTCTTGAGTATCAAAACAAGACTTAACTTTAGCTTTTCAAAATCATGCTAATAACTGTATTTTTTGTCCGAAATCTCCTTATGAAAATTCTCTTGAAAATCTACTCAACCCTATGAAAATAATGCATTTATCTTAAATTATAATACTTTCAAACAATGACTTTCATGCAATTGATTCATCGATAAGAGACATGAACCATAAACAACCAATCAAGAGTCAATAGATATCATTAATAATCAAAAGAGTAGAATTATGATCGATAATCAAGAGATACAGATGATATCATAATATGATAAAGAAATTCAACAACAACCACTACCAATAATAGGGAAGAAGACCAATATCAAGAAATTTGGGCAAAAACCCTACTTACTTCTATGAATTCCTTACTTGATGTAGGGAATGAGGAATAATAGAATTCCTCATTTGGTTAGCCTTACATACTGGAGGGATAACTTTTTGACTCGCTTGAAAAGCACTAGGTTGAAGATGATGAATTCTTAACTTCCCGGAGAACTTAATGGTTCTTGAATTTATGTTGTTAGAAGAGAGAATAAGAGTTTAGACAAATAAAACCATTAAATATCCCCCTAAGAAATCCCAATATATCTTCCGCTTAGGTGATAAAAAAAGTATAAAAAGTTACTAAACTAACCCTTAATCTGTGATAAAATTTGTTGCCCGATGATGAGTCACCGCACGACTGCTCGGTAACTTGACAACTCATGGTGACCATCCATCACCAGTGGAACAATTTGATCACTTTCTGACCCTTCCATGATGCTCAGTGTCATGACCCACCAGGGACCCCAACTGGAGACACTAGACCTAGAATAACGAAGAGTCTAAGCCAACCCATGCCATACATAGCATGAAAAGAGCATCACTAAACCTAAGTAAACTATCAACATAAAATAAGCGAAGTCTGATGTCATGAAACATAAGCATAGACACGAGTCAACAAACATTGAACTATCTATATAGTCAGTCCGAAAAGCCTCTAAACAAATGATGAGCTTATGGAACAATGCCCCCAACTAGCTCGCTAAATTTAAAACCAAAATACATAAGTAAAGAGACATGACCAAAACCTGTCATCCCTGATCATGAGGACTCACAAAATTGGGATATACTGTGACCGGAGCGGGAGAGAGCTACTGCCGAGATTCGAGATTGATCACCCAAAACTATATCAGCGAGACGATATCACATAGAGTATGTGGTCAATACTTGACATATACTGAGTATGTAGAGAAAGTAAAACACACTAATAAATGATATTTTTGAAATAACAGAAAGTGTAAATCAAGATAAAACATAAGAGTAAGGAAACATGCTAAAAATCATATTCTTGAGTAATTATAATCATGATATATTCATCGCAGACTGGAATATAATGACCCAAGGTTTAGAAATAGAAATCATATAATGTACCATATTTGAATTCATAAGTGAAAACTCATAAACTGATCAATGAGACATAAAACATAGTATCATAAGTCATGAACATGAATAACTTAAACACAGGAACAATGGAGGCTTTGTCATAACCAAAATCATCATGATAGAGCTTATATGATGCCTCAACTATCTCATTCAAGTCAAGTGTGTGAGCCTTCCCTAGCTTTCCAAGGCAAGGAATGATTAAGGGGTGATATCACTCTAGAATTCTCATAGGATTTGAATATGAATATATACCTACAAAGTGGCATGTAGTTCGAGACTCCTAGGTTTGTATAAAACCTCAGCTACTCTAAGAAACTACTCCCCAAAATATGTACATGACTCATAATCATTATCATAAATGCATACTTGAACTTGCATGGGCTAGCTGAAATATGAAATCATAATCATATTTGACATGTGTCAAATATCCATAAAAAGGATGTCATAGAGTTGGTATGATACTTGGAACTTGAATTTCGTAAACCTACATGCTTGAATAAAACTTCATAACTTGAAATCATAAAATTTCATAAGCTTAAGATTCATAACTTTCATACATATTTTGATAATACATCACGACTCTGAAATCATAGGCCTCCATAAACTTCAAATTCATAAATCATGCATAATTAGGCAAAAATCATCATAAACTTGGAATCATGAATTCATGGAGAATATGAGGGTCAAATATCTATAATAACCATAATTCATCAATTGAAACATGAGAGAATTAAACCCACAGAGAGATCATGGAAAATTTCACTAAATTGGGTCTAACCTCAGAATTCGACAATTTAGAACTTCGAGAAGTAGAAATCATAGATTTGAACTTAAAAAGAGCAATGAGGGTGGAGGGATTTCCTTCATTCATAACCCTACATACCTCGGGCTTAAGAATTTTTAACTTGATTGAAGACCCAAAGGATGTGAAATGAAGGAGATGATAAAATCCTAGCTTGACTTGGAGAGAGGGAACTTCAACTTACTTCGCTCTTTTCAAAGAATGATGATTTA
Organism: Datura stramonium; assembly: GCA_018107945.1. NCBI lineage: Eukaryota > Viridiplantae > Streptophyta > Magnoliopsida > Solanales > Solanaceae > Datura > Datura stramonium. The sequence goes on from JACEIK010010213.1 coordinate 12,045, forward strand.
AGATTGGTTAAATCCCTTAATACACCCATTAGAAAACCCAAAACAATGTCACTTGTGTGGGTTAGAAGCTTAGGAAGTTATGAAGATACCCTTGAGAAATCGTATTTAAAACCTCGTCTACCACCGCCACGACTGTACCAAAAGTCGTACTCCACCCTACCACGACTTGTGGCATCCACCCATCATATGCCACCATTTTTCTGGCCTCCGATCTTCAAACAATGGGACCCATCACGACTGGCCACCGGATACTATGAGTCGTCCTGTGACTCGTCGTTAGTGGACGACCCTTTGCATTTCCCGTGACAAGGTCTCACGAGTCATTACTTGACTTCTATTACTTTAGAGACCTCCCTTCCAGATTTTGACTAAGAATAACACGAGTCCTACCCACTTACCATGACTCACATGATAGACGTGGTCCGAGAAATGAAAAATTCAGAGCTTACCACGACTCTTTCCACGATTTGTAAATCAAACCACGACCCATACCACGAGTCGCTCTCGAGAAAAATTACGTATATTTCAAGTAGTCTCTACTACAACTCTAGCTGGCTTCGGGATCTAGGGTCTTTTGGGATGTTCACCTAGACGCACGGGATCATTACTGGACGCAATGGTTCATTATGTGAGTTGTTGGGACTGTGAGTTTTGAAAACTTTGATGCTCATCACAAGTCACTTGACGAGTCTGTGCCCTCTCCTAATGAGTCATCAAGTCTCTTTTTCTGTGATAAAAAGTCAATTTTCCCGTTGGTCTCTCGCTTAGGTCTAGATTCTCGTCTTAAGGTGTTGTAGGTGTTACATTATCTCCCCATTGGGATCATTTTTCCCCGAATAAAACTCGAACTAGACTAGTAGGTGATCTAACCGAGAGTAACTAATCTAGACTTAACTAAATTCACAGGATATGCAACCATTCTAAGAATTCAAACAACAACTTATGGGATATGAAATGATAAAGAGTACTATGAGAGAAAACTATTACCTCGATGATCTAGGGTGGTGGTGGAATAGATGAGGGTACTTGGCCATCATATCTCCGCCTGCCCCAAGTAGCTCCCTTTAACTAGTTGATTTCTCTATAACACTTTCACATAAGCTACTTTCTTTGTTCTCAACTTACGAACTTTACATTCTAGAATTCAATCGAATCTCTTCATATGACAAAGTTGTCCTTCACTCCCACACTCTCCATAAGGACAATGAGTGAGAGGTCTTTCCACACTTCTTAAGCATGTAGATGTGGAAAATTGGATAGACCGATTCTAGTTCACTGAAGCTCCAACTCATAAGCTACTCAAGTAACTCTCTTAGAAATTTGATATGGACCAATATAGCAGGACCAAGTGTCTCTTCGTTTTCAAACCTTATAACACCCTTCATAAGTGAAACCTTTAGGTAAACCCAATCATCTACCGCAAACCGGCAAGTCCTTTACGCCACATATGTATAAGACTTTTGCAACTTTCAGCCATCTTCTCACTCTTCCAATGATCTAACCTTCTCCATGGCTTGTTTGTCTGGTCAGACAATTCCACTCTCCACCAACTTCAAACCCACAAATTGGAGATCTACACTCTCTCGCCCATAAAGAGCCTCATATAGAGCCATTCGAATACTAGAGTGATAACTATTGTTGTATGAAAACTTTACAAAAAGTAAATGGTCATCCTAATTTTCCTTGAAATCAATAATATATTCTCTCAACATATCCTCCAAGATCCAATAGTCCACTCTACCCGACCATCTATCTACCAATGAAAACCCATACTCTGGGTTCACCAACCCAAACCTCTCTCGAAGAACTTCCAAATTGCATTGTAAAATTGTGTTCCCTATCCGATGTGACGGATAATGGAACTCCATAAAGTTTTACTATTTCACGAATATACAATCCGGCGTAGTCCTCGACTAAATTCGTAGTCTCTATTGGTAAGAAATGACTACTGTCATTCAATCTACTATCACCCAAATAGAGTCATGTTGCCCACGTGACTTTGGCAGAGATCGTGATAAAGTCCATATTGATCATCTCCCACTCCTCATTCAGGTATATACTGGGCAACACCACATGGTCTTTGGTGCTCGGCCTAACTTGTTGACAATTCGAGCATCGCCCACAAGGTCTGTGATGTCTCTCTTCATACTCATTTCACTACACACTTTCAAGTCATGGTACATTTTAGTGGGAACCCGTGAATAGAAAACCGGAATTATGTGTTTCTTCCATGATCCTATCTTTGAGACCATATACGTTGGAATACATAACCTTCCTTGATACCTCAAACACCATCTCCCCTTGTGCTAAAATCAACACCTTCTACTTGTGTGGACATCTTCCGCAATTGAAGCAAAAGATCTCTATCCCATTTTTCAATTTCCGCCACTAGAGGATTACCATCCCCATTTGAACAAATACACTACCTTCTTCGGAGTCTAGAAGATGGTCCTGCCAAGTGTGAGAGTTCATCCACATCCTTAGTCAACTCTCTCTCTTCTTCTCCATATGAGCCGTATTTCCCATGCATAGCTATCATAAGAAAGCATCAACAACTACATTAGCTTTACGGGTAGTAGAGAATACTCATGTCATAATCCTGACCAACTCAAGCTACCTCCTCTATTTGAGATTTAACTTCTTTTGGCCGAACACATACCGTGTGCTCTTGTGGTCTCGTGAACACATCACATGTGCACCATAGTGATAACGGTGCTAAATCTTCAACAGCATACTATCGCTACCAACTCGAGGTCATGAATCTGGATAATTCTTCTCATGGACTTTAAAATGTCTCGGAGGCATAAGCTATAGCTTTACCATTTCGCATCAATATGCACCAATTCCTACTCTAGATGCATCACAATAGACAACAAAGCCATCTATATCCTCTAGTAGCACACTAGAGCAAAGAGCTAAATGAGTCTTCACTTCGTAAAGCTTTTCTCTCACAAGCTTTAGACTATTGAAATTTAACCTTCTTCCGAGTCAACTTAGTCAACTGTGAGCATCAATAGTTGAAAATCTCTACAAACCTTCTATAGTAACCACTAAACCTAAGAAACTCCCGATGTCAATGGGGTCATGGGTATGGGCAACTTCCTTTATAGCCTCAATCTTTTGAGAGTCAACCCGAATACCCCCTCATTAGAGATTATATGCCCTAGGAAAGACACCTAATTCAGAGAAATTTACACTTAGAAAACTTGGCGAATAACTCCCGATCCCTAAGTGTCTACAAGATTATTTTGAGATAACTAGCATTATTCTCCTCACTCTTGTAGTAAACCAAGATTTCATCAATGAATACAATAAAAAATATAAAAAAACTAAAAAAAATAAAAAAAATAAAAAAAATAAAAAAAATAAAAAAAATAAAAAATTTATAATAACAAACTCAAAAAGGTCATAGTGGGTCCTAAAAGTTATCCCGGAATATCACATTTCATCCTTTTAACTGATGATACTCTCTATATGAGGCGATCTTTCGAATAAGAAACACTCTGTAGTTGGTCAAACAAGCTATCGATTCTAGGAAGTGGGGGTGCTGAGCTGAGCAGTGACTTTGTTTGATGGTAATCGATACACATTCTATGAGTACAATCTTTCTTTCGCACAACCGGAGAACCCCTGTGCGGTAACAATATGGTGATGAAACTATTATCAAAAAGACCTTAACCGCTTTTTTAACTTTTTAAACTTGGCCGGAGCCATTCTATATGACAAAATAGAGATACCCTAAGTGTTAGGAAGAACATCTATTCCAAAATCTATTTTCTTATTTAGAGGAACTTCGAAAAGACTAGTCCTGGAAATACCTCAAGGAACTCACTCACGAATAGAACTGATCGAAGGGATGGTGTCTCAAAGATCAAGCCCTATCTCTCACCAAATTATAGACGCACCCCCTTAGAGATTAACTTTCATCTTTATGGTACGAGATGAAATGACCCTAGGCATGCCGAAACTACTTTCCCAAACTAAGACTGCCTATGAAAACCGAAACTCTACTACTCGAGTACTACAAATAATCATATGTAATAGAACAAAACCAATACATGCTTAGAATGACACCAAAACCACCATGTCTAACTCTACTAGATCACCAAGTTATCTTTTATGATGGACTCAAACCGTACTATCTTTTTGCAGATTTTCTTAGCTAAGATTGACTCACCGATCGGAGTAGAAACACCGACGAGATCTAAGAGTTGTTCTCGGGAAGACTTCAAACTTAGCTACATAAGGAGTCACAAAGATAACATAACACTTGAGTCAAGAAAGCATACACATTAGTAGAGAAGACCTTTAACATACTAAAGACAAATATCCAGGAGTTCTCCCCGATCCTAGTTACTAGACATAGCATGCATGCAGCCCCGCCTCCGCCACCTCGAAGTAGTGCTTTTTGAGCAACTCCGCCCCGCCGAGAGAGTAGACTGAGCTCTATACTCCCCATTACCCGTGATGCAGTAATATCTTAGGAAATAAATTGTTGGCCACATTCATAAGATCCATCTCAACCTAATGACACTCACCTAAGTGGACCCTACCACACTTGCCACAAGCCGGGTGTCGACTGTTCCTTCGAACTACTCTACGTTCCGAGACCTCCTGATCATTCTTGTTACCTAGGTTGGAGCATTAACAAATGACCGTACAGGTCTTGGTGACCTCTTCCAAGACCTATTTCCATTTCGATTCCTCTTTCTTTGCGGGGGCCTCATTACCTCGCTAAATCCTTCACCCTCTTACTTTGGTGTCGCCTTTTATCCTTGTTTATCTTCCTTAAACTACTGGGAATACACCATAAGTCTAGAAATGTCCTTATCACTCGATTAATGTATGCAGCCCTTGCACTCCTTCTTTATGTGCTTTCCAATCCAAACACAAACTTCCTCATTCTCGCACTCATATACGCTACCATCTCGTGAGTATGCCTATATAGTTGGATGAACTTAAGGCTATACCCTTACTGGGCCATAAGGCCTCAAATTCACAAACTCCTCTTCCTTCTTCACCTCTCTCACTTCCCGAGGAAAGAAGTGGTTCAAGAAGGCCTCCTAAAAACTATCCCAAGCATGGAGCCGCATTCTCACTCTCGCCTTTATTCTCATTGACCCTACCATACATTAGCCACATCCTTGAGTTAATAAGAAACAAACTCATCTCTTTTTGTCTTTATCGCATGCATTGCCTTCAAGATCTTCTAGATCTCATCAATAAATTCTGCGGGTTCCTCATCAACCTTAAACCTTGTGAATACTAGAGGATTCATTCTCAATAACTCGTAAACCCTTAACGCTCTTAATGAATCACAAGCACTGGAACCAGCTTACGCTAGGCTCACTACCGACTACAAACACCAACCGAGTGAGCATCCGAATAGCCCCTCTAAACTGAGGATGCTAAAGTACCAACTTTTAGGAGGTTGAGGAACCGGTGCCTTCGGAACCCTTCCACTACTAGTTGGTGCATCCCTGGGCCCCAAGACTAGCAACCCGATTTGTGGTGCGTACACCATTCCTAGTCTCGGCATCCTAGTGCATGTAGAGGCGCATTAACCGCATTCCTCTAGCTAGAAGTATGTTTTTAGAGGGGAATAATTGAAACATGTGAATGCACGAAGTAGATAAAGTCTTATAGAGTTAAACTTTATTGCACGATCCAGAGGTGACAGCAGCGGTACTTACACCCCAGTTCCTAATATAGATGTGACGTTCTTCACACCTATAAGAAGGAAACTACTAGATGCACTTCATAGATATCCTAGGACTCTTGAACAACCTAAGGCTCTAATGTAGAAGCTCATGCCCCGAGCTCACACCGTCGGCGTGGCCTATGACTCACCACCTAATGATCCTAGCGAACCCATCGCTTTTGGGTTTACTACCAGCAGATGTTCAAAATAAAATATAGCGAAAGTAAGAACGTAATGGGCTTAATTTAATAAAATAAAATTCATTAACCTGAAATAGAAATATAATGTTAAAAAGTAACATTTATGACTCGACTTTAACTAATCTATGAAGCCTCTAATGTGTAAAGATAGGTGCTGAAACAAAGTTCACACTACCTTAAGCTCTACCAAAAACAAAATAAATTGATCGGGACTTCCGAAGTAGGAGGCCTCATCAAAAGCCGAACATAAGTGAGATCCACTTGAAGCGTTCTCAGCGGAATGTCTGCCTATCTGAATCCGCATCATAATAAGACGCATCTCCAAGTGGATTTAGTACGTTGAATGTATGGCATGTAAAATGGTTGAATGAAATAATACAAGAATATTTAAACCGAAAGAATAAACTGATCGAATATGAAACTCAATGATGAATAAAAAAACACAAGATGAAAGATGTGTAAAAGATATGCCATAAAACTATGCATCAAAGCCATCTGCGAAAATACATTTATAAATGTACATTAACTTTAATGTGAGTTTCTATAACCGACATATATCATGAATGTTTATGATGTCCAACTTCTACCCAAGTTAGGAGAGCTATCCAAAGCCTTGCCAAGGTGTACTAACGAACTTAAATTATAGATCCATAATCAAGTCTTTACTGTGGACTGCTTGAGGAGTCGCCCCGAACCACCAAAGACGATCCTAACCTATGTTGGCTACGGGTTCGGGGCTTATGGGTTATCTCGAACCCTTCACCCATCTCAAGTAAGTAATCCTCCCAAAAACTATGGTCATATAAATATGCCTATTCGAGGCAATTCAAAAACATCTTTTGTAAAGTACTTGCTATAGATAAAATAGATGTTTAAAATTTTTGTTGAACCTTGGCTCAAAAAATTTCTTTGAAAACTTGAGAGCTTCTATGTTTCTAATCTTGTAAAACGTATGAGCTTTTATGCTCAAGACTCTTGAGTTTCAAAAATAATACTTTACTTTAGCTTTTCAAAATCATATTAATAATTGTATTTTCTGTGTGAAAATCTCTTTATTAAAACTCTTAAAAATCTGTTTCAACCTATGAAATAATGTACTATCTCAAATTACAACATTTTTAAATAATGACTTTTCATGTGCAATTGGGTTCTTGGGATAAGAGACATAAACCATAACCAATCAATCAAGAATCAATAGATATCATCAATAATCAAGAGAGAATTATGATCGAAGCAATCAAAAGATACAATAGATATATCACAATAGGATAAAGAAATTCAACAACGAATAATTCAACAATAGGGAAAAAGATCAATATCAAGAAATTTGGGCAAAACCTTAAATTTTTACTTCTATGAACTCCTTACTAGATATAAGGCATGAGGAAGAATGGAATTCCTCACTTAAGTTAGCCTTACATATCCGAGGGATGAAATTTAACTCTAGCTTGAAAAGCCAGTTGAAGATGATGAATTCCTAACTTCTTGAAGAGCTTGAGAGCTTAATGATTCTTGAATTTACATTGTTAGAAGAGGGAAATTTTGAGAGGCTTAGACTAATAAAATCTTTAAATATCTCCTTAAGGAATCCTAATTTTTTTTGGCTTAGGTGGTAAAATATGAAAGTTACTAACTAACCCCGGAATCCCGATGTAAAATGTCTCGCCAAAGTGACGATGAGTCATTGCATGACTCATTGGGTAATTTATACTTGCAGACTATCCGTCACTACTGATCGTTACTAGACCTAACGATTCATTATGTGAGTCATTGGGACTAGGAGTTTTGAAAACTCTTATGCTCATCATGAGTCACTTGGCGAGTCGTATTCTCTCTCCTAACGAGTCATCAAGTCTCTCGTTATATGATAAAAGTTAGTTTTCCCCGCCGGTCTCTACTAGGTCTAGAGTATGGTCTTATGGATTCTTGGGTGTTACAGCTTAGCATCAATCAACAATAACTCAAGATCTGACCCTTGTTTACACACATTCCTCCTAATTAAATTGAAGTTTAATTAGCACTAAGAAATTGGGTAGAAGAGAGTTCTCTTTAATTTGATAAAATTGGAGTACATTGACACCTATGGTGCTATTAAAAGATATACATGAATTTTCTAAGTCATTGCTTGTATGGTCATCCATAGTTCACTCGCCTACCCATATCGGTGATTTAGGGGTCGACCCATAATTAGGTCACTTTACTAGTCCTTTTTCATAAATTAAATTAACCCTAAAGTAATCTACATTCAATAGTTGTAGTTAAATTTTGCCTAATCCTATCCGAATAGTCTCTAAAACCCGTAAATCTAGTTTGACAAGTACTAGATAGTTTGTGCTTAATTTAATCTCTAGGATTTGGCCTCGCTTCAAGTTGGGTACTATATTCGACCACTTATTCTACTATTAATTGGAGTGGATTAGAGCAATGATCATTAGTTTCCCCATGAAAAATGGTTTCGGAGGATACATATCTTTGAAATTCCCTGACTCATCTACCGACAAAAAGGGGCATGTGTGTACCACCTGTATTTTAATCATTACATCACACTTCATTCATTATTTCGCTATTTGATGTTGTTGAGCATATTATTAGTCTTTGAATAAATATGTTATTATCTGTTTGCTGTTAATTCCGATACTAGTTGAGCTGTGAAATTATCGAAAATGGAATCTATCATGAAGAATCGGATGAAGACATAGACCCACAGTTGGGACAAGAACTATTCGACCTCTTTCGCAGAAAGGGCCTTACACACGGACACCGGGCCGATCCCGCCGACCGAACCTAAAGGGGAGACTTCGATCATTCAACTTTAGCTTCAAGGAGGAATCATGTCACTTCTGGAATTCTCGGAAAGTGAATCCTCTATTTCAGATCCCGGCCTTGGTAGAACTTTATCTTTATTTGTCAAATTCATTTGCACATTCTTATTTAAGTGATAGTTATTAAAGTATGGACATAAGCATTTGCAAGACCATTCCTAGCCACAACTTCAATTTAGGATGAATCGACGATGTTGTTGAGTATGTTATTTCTAATACTCATACTACACTTGTTGCACCTTCTTGTGCATAGATTCTATCCGGAGTACCAATAAAATGGATGGAGTTACCGACCATTAAGGCTACTATTTGAGTTATGGTAAGAGCTTTATACCTGATCCACGACATCGAACTCTTATCTCATTTATTTACATTGTAGCTTTTTACTTCAAAATATGAATATTGAGACTTGTTCCACTTTTTTATTTGTATTATCAAAATTTTCATACTTATAACACTTGTTTTGGGATGTATTTATTTGTTCTATATGCTTTTGATTTATGAGACTTAGTTATTGGCTTTATCATTACTCTCACTTTACTTTTTCGCATAATAATTGGATTAATGGATCTAAAATCGATTATGATTTGCTTACTGGATTAGATGTAAGTGCCTACAATGTAAGTGCCTACACCTGCTATGATTTTTTGGGTCGTGACTATTTGATTATCGATTTAGCATATTTATGAACTGATAATCAATAAGTCAAACTGATGTCACTCCAAACCAAATTAAATTGATCGATAAACACCCTTAATTGCAAAGCTCTCTCATGAGATCTTATTTCATAGAAATCTATAAAAAGGCAAAGCGAGAATTTTAAACTAATAACTCTGTGATATAAGACAAATTGCCTGATAACTTATTTCAAAAATAATACTTATGGTAAAAACAACATTTTGAAGAGAACAACTTATATGAGAGGCATAATTACGAAACATAAATAAAAAGATCATAATGGACTTCGCCAAATCTTTCAAATTTTGTATTTACAATGCAATAGAATTGCATGTTGCCTATTATGCACTTTAACACTATGTTTTTTTATTAATGTCCTCTTCATTTTCTTAATATGATAACTGTTTGCTATACTACACCCTGAAACTTACTGATGATACAATGACACTAAGAAAAATATGGCATGTTATCAATTTCAAGTTTAATGTTTTAGAGAAAGGGATGAAGTTAAAATGCACTGCTATCTTTGGAGAAGATATAAAAATTCTCCCATACAAATATTTCTATTTTTGAAAAAAAATTAATTTTGGAACAATACTGAGAATTCTATTTTTGTGTTTCTAATTTGTTCAGAGAGGCAAAAGGAGCATATAGGATGGATCAATTATAATGCCGACCTTTTAGGATTAATCTTAGCTAAGAAGAAACATCCAAGTGTTGATGTATAGATTGTAATTGACTTTTGAATTGGTAACATTTTTACATTTTACTCTATATTTCTTTGTGTTGTCTTAACAATAGAATCAACATAAAATGGTTAAATATACTCTCTCTTCTCCATCTGGTAAATTAAGACTCTACCATTACACTATTGCACAAAATGAGACTCTTTTGGTAGCTTAGGAATAAAAGAGAGAAGCTATTGCATATATTTTTTATGGATTTGTTACTTGTGTATTAGTGTGTTGTTTTGACGAAGAAAGAGAAGAATGTTAAAAAAATGAAAAGAAAAATAAAAAAGTGAAAACAAATTGAAGAGATTTTTGGAGGAGAATACATGAGTTGGGTATGAAGTGGTGAGTTTTTTATGTTTTAAAATTTGGCTGATTTCAACCTATTCTTGAGTTACAACATGTATTTTCATTTAAATCAAGGATAATTTCATGTTATAATAATTTTAGTGTCTTAAAATTACGGAATAATTAAAAAATACATACTTAAATTATTTCATATAGCACAAGATTTTGTCTTTCCCATAAAATCAAATACATAAAGTATACAGGCAACAATAGTTCTATTTCAATATTGAAGTGCAGAATTGTAAGCAATAGATACCCAACTAACTTATTATATTTTAATAGGTTAGACACTATAATTACTTTTATCTATTTTTGTATTTATAATATATTAAAAAAACTAAAAAAAATAAAAAAAATAAAAAAAATAAAAAAAATAAAAAAATTTAGAATCAACCAGTGACCGACTCTGAGCGAAAAAAGGAGTAATTAAAGATTGCCCTTTTTCGTTATGAAGAATAAAAATGATAGAGCTCTTAAGCAAAATTCAAAATAAAGAATTTTCACTTAAAAGCACATATAAATTTGTATCACAAATCACAACAATTAAAAAGAAGAGAGAGATGAAGTCTAAAAACTTGGCTAATGAATTTTAAAATAGAATGAAGGTGAGCGTGCGCATTTTGATACACTTTAGCCTACTTAATCAAAATTAAAAAATTAAGATCTCAAACGTGATAAAGCAAATCACATTTCAATTGATCTACATTTAGATGATAACTAAAAAGAACTATGAAACCTATTAATTTCCTATGCATGTTTAATCTATCACCTTAACGAACAAAGGGAATCAGAAGGCATCCCGCATAGAAAAGCTGCATGGATAAAAATAGAATACTATTAAGTTTGGGATTTTAAAAATTAAACTATTATAAATGTTTTCATTGACAAAAAGGGAATGAAAAGTGGAATAAAAAAAATTGAGAGTAAGTCACCTTCCATATAAACACATAAAATGAAGTTAAGGATAGGTTTGACTGGATATATCGACCGATTGAGCTTGAAATAATAGAAAGCAAGCAAGTAAGAAATGCCCCAAAACCTGCATTACGATTTCACAAGTCATAACAATGTATATATCAAGAACAAAAGAATTACTTAAACCGTAGATATGCATACAGTGACAAGCCTATTAGGAAGGGAAGAAGTTGTAGCTCCCATCACCATAGCAGCTCCATATGCAACTGCTGCCAAACTTATACATAGCCAAAATACCTGTTTCGCATGGGAAAATCTGATTCAATGGAGAACACATTATTATAGCACAACACAAGTTGAGGAGAGCGAGGTCTTGGGTGTAGTACCAGAAGCAAATTAAGGAAAGAAAATAAAGGTGATTGGTTGAATGAAAGGTCGTTGTAGGGCAACGATTGGTTCTAGCACATGATTTTACCTAATGCAAATTGCAATTTCAAGTTATCAAAATTTATTATCTGATTGGCTCAAGACTACGGTAGATCTTCTTATAAATAGTAGGGTTGATGTCTTATTTGAAGTACATAAAATTAGAGAGAGCAATAACGAGAGGAGCGAGTGATTCACATACTATTGAGTAAATAGTCTATATGATAATATAGAGTGAAATTAATATTATAGTGTTGTAATACTGTACCTTCACAAGGAATTTTCAACTTTAATATGTAAACATCAATATGATTTATGAGTATATAAGGTGTGAACTTCTGAACCAAGCATGAAAATACCCGTAAGTCTAGATATAAAAAGTGTGAAATTACAAAAATTGCTTCCGTATCGTAGATGATATATGACCTTAGGGATACTATGAGACTGATGTCAATGTACGAGGAAGTGCCTAGTTTTTTAAGTCACTATGTAAGCAATCTACGACCGTCTCTACAAAATGCAAATGAGATTTATGAATCATGTGTCCCCACAAAATGAAAACTTGATTTTCTAAGTTATTGTTTGAGGTCTACAAAAACAACCTACGTGTTGTATATGAAATCAACGAACCTACTATGTCGCAGATGAGACTGTGAGAATGAGTAAGGAGCAGACCAATGCACTATTCAATCTACGATCCATAAAATGATTTTATGGATCACTTGGCTACTCGTAAGGAGACCTGTAACTTGTCTAAATAAGGGTTATGATTCAATATACGTCCACATAATCGATTCCACGATGCATATTTGGCACCGTAGATGGAACTGTGTGGAGAAGGAATTTTCCTAGTTTAATAAATGATTCGAATCTACCTAACCACATATATAGGTTATATGTTCCGTACTGGGACCATAAATGGAAGCTTAGAACCCCAACTTGTTTTACAACTTGACCTAGGCACGTAAGTCTGCATTCTAGATCCGTAATAATGCCCAGGTATTCGTAGGTTGGGCATTTCTCATCGCTACATAAGTATGAAACCTAATTTTTCTTCTCATTTTCTTCACCTCCAACTTGTTTAGATAGACTATTTTCCTCTCCAAGCTCTTCCATCAACACGTAATTCCTTCCCGAGCTCTTTCCATAGGGTTTTCTTGCATGCATGTCATGCTTCTAGAAGTCTTGTGATTCTTACTCTCTCCTAGGGTTTCCGTAGGTAATCCACTTTTAGCTCAAGATAGACTTAGCAAATTTCTCTTCCCTAAGCCTTAACCTATGGTCTTCATTTGTAGAGCAAATAAAGTATGTAAGGAAAATTTTAAATGTGGGACATTATGTTTTTTCCGACAAACATTTTTTCCTACTACAGAATCTACTACATGTTTTGATGAAATCCTCCACTTTGAATATCACACTTCATGCCATGCGTTAACTCATATATTTCTTATGAGTAGCTAGCCATTTTTTATGAGTCTACTATGTTCACCCACATGAAAGCACTACTAAATTACGAATTTTAAATGCTTTGATATGTCAAAAATATGGATTTGATCAAACCTCTTGAGATTTCTCCATGAGTATAATACTACGTATATTGACTAGTAGTGTACATATGATTTTTCCTTGAGCGACATATGAACTTTTGTCATGATTATTATTTTTCAATAAATAAATATTTACGAGTTTGAGCTTTACGATTTGGAACATACACTACAATTTTGAGCCTTCATATGTACGCTATTTGATTATTAGCCTTCAAACAAGATCGAGTTTTGAGAACAAAAACTTTTCGTATAAAGAGTAAGATTAAGTTCCCAAGGGCTATTTCAATGCCATGGTTTTAATAGGAGGTGAATGGTTAGTCTAGAAGGCATGAGTTTACCAAGAAAAGTGCTTAAAACTACATTTGTCGATATAGAAATTGAGCAAACCGAGTACGAGCGCATCCGCAATTTATTCCCCAACAAGGATGATTTTGTAAATCTTGCTGGTGTTAGCTTCGTGCCACCTATCCAATAAGGTAGGTTGTATTAGCCAATCGTACATAGGGATCGAACTCCACATTTGCTACGGTGCACTATGACTCGTTGGTGCCATGAACTCCCACAACGTTTTCGTGACACAACATGACTATGATTTTAAGGGCAAACCGTATGTTTTCCTTTCAAAACCCTTATGTACCTTACATACCGTATATTATTGTACCGAAGCCCTAGGCCTGGACGGCCGCATTCACGCCCGCAGTCTTGACTGGCCATGTTGATCGAGGTTTCCGAGGTTGACTGAGTCCTGTGTTCTTGTAGTAAGCTCCATCTTATTCTGAGATCTTTGAGATTTTGCGAACATGTCAGTCATAATCTTGTTGAATTTTTAGAGGCTTGTAGACTATACCTATTGGGTTGTAGTGTCAGTTTTAGGTCTTAATGGCCCTTTGTATATATCTTTGGTTTTGTGTACTTCGATAGCCCCAAAGTGATATAGTAATTTGTTGTTATGTATATGTCTCTGGACAAGTTTTTTATTTTTTATCGGTGGATATCTGGCCCTACCTGGCTTCGCTTGTTGTAGCTTGATATAATGGAAGGACGTGCTCGATCAAGCGTAGCTCGTGGTGCCGCTCACGCCTTTCCTGGGATTTGGAATGTGACACTTTGAATGCATAAGATGCAAATGCAAACTAACATCGCTATATTTATGCAATTTGGCTGGAGAAGATTGTCAAGGAGCTTATTTTACACAAAATGAAGCCACAACGACTTGTGTTGATAACAAATTCACAAGCACTCTGCCAAGAATTCGTGTATTATGATCGAAGCAAGCATATATAGACACAAGATATCACTTCATTAGAATGTGCATTGACACAAAGAGGCAGAACTCAAATGATATGACCAAATTGTAGATACTTATTAAAAAACTCCTCGTACTCCGAAGATTTCTAAATTGTAGAACCATAGAAATAAGTTAAGAAAAGAAAAGAAAGGTGATTGGCCGATGAAAGGAAATTATAGGCACAACAAATCTGGTTCTAGCACTTGATTTTGAAGATGCGAATTGCAAATTGCAAGTCGTAAAAACTTGTTATGTGATTGGCTCTAGACTATGATAACTATTCCTATAAATAGTAGTGTCCATCTATCATTTGGAGTACACCAAATTAGAGAAAGTAATAGAGAGTAAAGACAATAATTCACAAACTATCCAGAAAATAGTCTATGAAAAATGGAGAGCGGAATAATATTATAGTGAATTGTGTGAAAGAGTGTCGCTTTCTTTTAAGTTTGTAGTAATATTTTGAGATTATGAAGTATTGGAAATTTTTTACTATATTGGCATTATATTGCATGAATAGCGTATTATATTTCTTCACATCTAAAAGTATTTAATGTCCTTGTTATTCTCTTATTCTTATTATAACTTGGATATTATTTCCCAATATTAGACAACAGCTGCTTTGCAAACCTTTCGGTTTGAAATAGTTACTCAGAAGAAATTACTTGCAACAGAACTTAATGTATTGATAAGAGTATAATTTTACTAACTCGTTCTTGGCCAAGGCTCACACTGAAAGATTGGATGCCAAAATTTCTATCACCGTTGACATCAGGAATGTCCTGTTAAAGTCAAATATAATCCACAAAGTTTTAAATTAATATCACCTGAAATTGTCTTATATTTATTGATTTAGCATAATGCCCATGTGTGACTAAGCTTTTACTCTAAATAAATTACTCAAATTTCAAAGTAAGATTACCTTAAACAGGGCAATGACAGCAGTGAAGATGCACATAAAAGTGACAGCAAAAATCAAAGATCTTGTATAGAGCATAGGCCTCTCCAATACATATTTCTATAGAAAATAATAAATTTGGTTGTAATATATTTTCACAAAAATTCATGCTAAATAACAACATTAAAAAAAGTGGCTACCTGTATATGAGCAAAAAACGCAAACTGAACAACGATAGCCCTCACAACCATAATGCATGACTGCAGCCAAAGATGCATTTCTTTTCCATCTAAGAAAAGGTAACTTCAAAATTGTGGATTCAGTCACAAGTATGGCTGTTAAATTAAATAAAACAGAAGTTCACTAAAAATAATTTGAATTTGTATATTTGTGCTAGTTTCTGGATCTTGAACAGTGTGTTGATAAGATTTGGTATCACTAGTTAAGAAAGAATAAATAGGAAATTTGCAATTTGACTAATATAACCCTATTAATTTTTTTAAAATATACAATAATAATTCATTTTCACATTTTACACGACTTTAAGTACTAAGGGTAAAATCAAAAATACTGGCCAATTATTCATTAATTTTAAATCAAGCAAAGATTAAACATCTATTTTTAAGATAATTTCAAGAATTAAATGAAACTGGCGAAAGAAAATAATCAAATGTGCCATTGAGAAGGGAAATAGGAGAAATAGTTTAGGATGATGAAAGTGAAAGAGTTAATTTATAGAATATGCACTTCCAAGAAGAAAGCCATCAAAATGAGAGCGGCTAATAGTGGTGGAGATTGAAATTTAATTCCCATGCCGAAACTCTGCAAATCTTTTTGCTCATCAGTTATTAATTACAGGATTTACAAGTAGAAACTTGGTACAAGAAAAAAAGACCAAACTATGCTAGGTAAGTGTCCATTGCATTCCAAATTAGGGTGATAAGAATTTTATTTTTATTTTTTCTTTTTGAGCCTAACAAATTAAAAACTAACTGTCTGCTATTGAAGTTCAGAATCAGATACTATCTGATTTGTGCATTAGATTAACTCATTTTTTCTATCATGATTAGTAAGTAAAAATTCTAATAACCAACAGTACTATATATTTAAAAGTTCATTTATCTAAATGGAAGACGGAAGAAATGACAAACCAGGAGCAAGGAGGTGATAACTATTGCCATGCCTCGTTCCATTGAGCCTTCCAGAAGCCAGTGGTAGATTTGGTTTGTTCACCTGTTAAAAAGGTTCAATCTCTCTCATCAACACATGGAAAACAAGAAAATTGGAAAAAGGTAACAATCCAATCCACCAGTAATATTACATTGTCCGCTTTGGGATAGTGGGGCAAAACTAACAGCTTGTATGGAGGGTTGTTACCTATGCTAATTAAATTTTATTATATTATATTATTAAATTCAATATTAGGTAAAAATGAAAAGTCTTATTTTATGTAATGACAGATTTAATGATTGTGTTGTTATTTTTCTTTTTATCTTTAATATTTAATAATTTTGAATTTGAATTGAATTGAAATTGAATTGATAATTGAGGTTTTTTTATTTATTTTATTTTATGTAGTGCCTTATAGTTTTTATATATAAACTATAAGATACTGCACAAGTAATAATAATATTTTTAAGATTTTTCGTTAATTATGATACTTGTTAATATAATATAATATATTATGAAATGATATGTAATAACCATCCAAAGAGAGAGTGAGTTTCTAGATAAATTTCACATCTTGATAGACCAAAACCGCAACAAGGAGGTATGAGAAAATCTTCAAGATAATAGGATAGAGGGTATATAAGAAAGCTGAGCAAATTGTAGAACCCGCTTAGTGATGCATTTTAAAGGCCATACACTTAAAGCGGATAATATCTCTGGTGGATATGATTATTTGACCAAAGAAAAAAAGCAAGAAAAATAGGAAGTAAAATTACCTTGTCTATTTCCACATCAAAGAGTTGATTTAACCCCACCACATAAACGTTCATTAACAGCGACGGAATTAATGCCTACAAAACAACACAATCAAGAAAACCAAAAAGGACATACTATCATTTTTCATCTGTTGACGAAAGTAAAATAATTATGGAACCTATCTTATGCCCAAATCAAAACTGAACCAAGTTTTACCTTCAATAGTCCCACAAAAAATGTGGGAGAAATATCAGCAAACGATTTTATTGGAAGAATAGAGACTGAACTGGATCCCTTGCTATGATCTGGGAAATATTTTAAGAAACAAAATGTAAGCAATCAAAAGGTACATATAATTAATTACCATTTCTATTCTAAAAAAGGCAATAAATTCACTCACTGTTCCATGTATAGTGTGTGGACGACAAAATTGATAGAATGCATTGAGTTGATTCCAGAAATCATGTTTAGAGGAGATTTCACATTGTCGTGATGAAGCGGCTGCAATTATGTACCTTTGATCACTTGTATTCTGCCTTGTCACCTTTATCCTGTCAATCAAGCTCACACTTTTTGGATAAGGCAACTTCCCTTGGATTTGGGGGATAATTCTGTCCTTTTCTAATGCCCCTTCAACTCCTATATATGTATATATCAAAGACAAATTAAGCATGCAAAAGGATCTATTCTATCATCACCATGACAATACACACACATACCTTTGTGATTGATGGAAATTGGAATGAACAGGCCCAATCTAAATGGAGCATTCTTGTTTGTGCTTCAAACCCCTAAATTTAAATCTCCAAACAAAGCACCTATTACTATCACTTACAAATTGCAGAAAAACATTGGAAACAAAGTGTGATCAGCTGCGGCTACTCAAAATTGGGATTTTATAACAATTTCATTTGTCCAATTATTTGAATGTTACTCTCGCCATCTTGACTCCTCGCATTCTTCTTTTCATACCACTAATTAACCTGACCTAATTGTGTGTTGTTATTTATTGTTTTATTTTTCTTTTTTCACTTTGGTCCTTCTTTGAAAGGGATTTTGCTTCTTCTCATGCAATTAATTACCTCTTCGTGATATTACCCAATTTTATTTTTAAAAGATTATTACTTACTAACGTCGTTAGAAATGTTTATTAAATTTTTTTGTTCACATATATGTGCTATATTAAGATAATATAGCAAAAACTAGCATTAGTTTTCACATTTTAAAACATAGCACTATATAAATAAAGGTTAAAAACTTAAACTTTCTTCAGACTCACCGTTGTAACTTAATCTCTTGATACTTTCCTTAAATTCTCTCTTCTTGTTAAAGCCGAATTTAACTCGTAAACTTTACCATTATTAATTCAAACCTACATAAAAAGCCATTTTTACCTAATTTTTCTTTTTTTTATTTTTTATTTTTATGAAGGAGCAACTACTAAACAAGTTTTTTTAGAATATCTTAATGTAACCATTCATTCAATCATGATTCAACAAGGTGAAAGATAAACATAACTGGTAAATATTTGTGAATATACTAGTAATTTACAAGCGTAACAAAATTCATATCAAGTATGTATATTTTATCTATGGTCGTCGATGATGTTTGATTTTTTATTTATTTTTGAACATGGTAAAACTTGACCTGAACTATAGAATATAACAGTTGTTTGTCTGTTATGGTGACTTAATATGTGCAAGTGTTGTTTGATATTTGTGTGGATAGTGATAAATTTTATGACATTTCTTTTTTGGACCTTGATTATGTTTGGTTGAAATAGCTTATGTGAATGAAAAGTAATATAATATTGTAGGTGATCAATTTAATTTTTATTTAGATAGCTTATTTGATTGAATAGTGGTATAGTTTATGGTATAATCTTTAAGGTGTTTTTAATACTTTTGTGTAAAATGCTTATTTTCATGAAAAGTGGTATGTTATATGGTATAATATAAAGGATAATCAATTTAATTTGCTTTTATCCAGCTTAATACCTAGGTGATATAATATATGATATTATTGTGGTGGTTTTATTTAATTTTGTTGTATACAGCTTAATACATAATATATGATAGAAGTTTGAAACCAAGGTTAAAGTTTTAATGGTTGTTTTCCATTTATGTTATATTACAGGGGAGTGTGCATTTTAGAATAGTGGAACTTATAACTCTAATATGGATTAGAATGGTCTGATTTCAGTGATTGCTGATCAACTGTTGTAGACATAACTTAATAATTTGGAGATAAAATACATTACTAATGATAGATGAGTGTATGGGTAATAAACTTAATTTTCTTTATCCAGCTTAATATGTAAGTGATATAATATATGGTACTATCGTGGTGGTTATATTTAATTATTTTATATACAGCTTAATACATATATAATATATGATAGAAGTTTGAAATGAAGATTAGTTTTTAATGGTTGTTTTACATTTGTGTTATATTACAGGGAGATATGTACATTTTAGAATAGAGGGAATCTTTACGACTTAACATGGGTTATAATGATCTCGGTTTCTCAACGATTGCCGGTTAACTTTATGTCGACATAACTCTTAATGATTTGGAGATTAAATCCATTATCGTGATAAATTCACACCATGATTATACATAATGATATGGGTGTAAGGTATATTTAGATTCAACAAAAATAATAAAGAGTTCTTTTTGCAATGTTAGAGCCTTGGTTTTGATGATTGACAAACCTACGCAGGACTCGATCCTCAGTTACGGTCCCTCTCGTACGTGAGTCGAAAAGTCAACATACAGCTGTAAAGTGTACCTTATCTGCGATGGTTGGTGAAACTGCAGCAGTTGCAAAGAACTTTGCAAAGAAGGCGTATGTACTAACCAATGGGATTGCTTCTAGGTTTTTGGCTCCTCTATGGATAGAGATGACATAAATCTAAACCCTAGTTTTTTTGCATATTTGAAATTGAAATACTCTCTCGCAAAGTCGCCGGTGCTCACAAGAATAAAGCCGCTCAACAACAACAAGGGACCTCGTCTCTCGTGCAACCGGTTATCTTCTAGTCTAGGTTGTTGGTAAGTCTTTTGTAATCTATTCTCAAGTGTAAAAACCTACTTTTTACTTTGTAGCTTGTATAGGTGTTTTCATTGTAATCTTTATTGTGTTTTTAGAAAGAAGTATCAACTAAAGTTAGCTGGTTGGAGGGACTAGAATTAGTCGTGGTGTATCAACTAGAATAAGTTGGTAGTTGGGCTAGAGGTAGCCGTGGTTGTACTAGCTAGAGTTAGTCGGGTTAGAGTTGTTTGCAACGTAGTTATTGCCTTGAAGCCTTGTAGTAAAGTAGAGTTATTGCAAGGAGGGTTGAATTAAGAGTTTAATCCATGATTACTAGAGTCTCGTAATTTTTTTGTTGCCTGATCTAGTGAAGTTGTTGAGAAATCACGAGGTAGTCGCGGTTTTACTCCCCCGAGCAAGGAGGTTTCCACGTAAATATTGTGTGTCATATTTTAGTTACATATTCTATTTGTGTGTTCTAACTCGGTCAACCTAACCTATGACCAGTGTTCCTAGAACGTTGGTGGACTCCATATAACTCATCAATTGGTATCGTAGAAAGTTCTTTTTAAAAAGGTTAACACCTAGAAAGAATCCTCGAAAAAATATGGCAAACAAATTCACCAAATATGGAATATGGCACTACCACGACCTCCTTGTTTTAATGGCCAATACTATGGATGGTGGAAGACCCGTATGCATGATTTCATCATGGTCAAGACAATGAACTATGGGAAATCATTCTAGACGATTCCTATGTGCCCATGAAGACTATTACATAAGGAGAAACTACTACATCCGCTCCCAAGACTAGAAGCGGAATACAATGACGGGGGATCAAAGCATCGAGAAGAATTACAAGGCCAAAAAGCTTTGGTATGTGGCATAGGTCCATATGAATATAACCAATCTCGCATGTGAATCGCCCAAGAAAATTTGGGACTACCTTAGAATAGCCCATGAAGGGACTGGGCCAGTCAAGCAATCTGTGCTGGACATGCTCACTACTCTTATGAAATTTTCTCCAATAGAGAAGGAGAATCCATTTAAGAGATGCGTACTAGATTCACCTCTATCACAAATGAGCTCTATTATCTGGGAGAAGTGATAAAACCAAGCAGCCGGGTAAGGAAGATTCTAGCATTTTTCCCAAGTCTTGGGAAAAAGTTGATGTTATCACCGAAGCATGAAATATTTGAGACTTATCATGGATGAACTCATAGGAAATCTCAAAACCTATAAGTTCAAAGGCAAAAGAAGACCAGCGTAATGAACCAAGAAAGGAGAAGGGGTTGGCCTCAAAGGCACTCCAAAGTGCATTCAAGTGAAGAAGATGAAGATATGACCTACCTAACAAGAAGGTTTCAGAAGGTCATTAGAAGAAATGGAGGATTTCAAAGAAGATCAAATGCAAATAAGTTCACCGGGTGAAAATGACTCGCACAAATGTGGAAAGCTGCCACTTATCAAGGATTGTCCAATGCACAATGTTGGATAAAGAGTATATGAAGAAAAATGCCGATAACTGTAAGGAAGGATCTGCTGCCGATGCTCATTGGAAAGCAGTTGTTGCACCATATGGTTAAACAGCCTCACACGGCTTGGGGGGGAACTCATTTGGCGAATGGCAAATGGTGAAGAACCAGAGGATGATTCAATGATGGCAATGGAGGATGATAACTCACCATTCAACTCAATATTTACATTCGTGGCAAAATCGCACGAAGATGAAGAGTGATGAGGTAACCTTCCTCGATGTTAAGAAGAATCTCAAAGATTATACTCAAGAAGCCGAGACCGGCAAGTGTGTTGATTTCACCTCTTTTGTGATCTTATAAAATAAATGACTCCTTGAATAAGAACCTGATGATCTTAAGATAGAAAAAGTTGTGTTGACTACTAAATTGGTCGAACTAGAAGAAAATGTGAAAGAAGTTGTCGTTCAAAATCTCACACTTTAATAGAAAGTGAGTGAAGTGTCTCAAAATGGAGATAAAAGAAAATATGAAATTCAAGATTTCCAGATTGATCTTGAAGCTAAATTGAAAAAGTCTCAACTGGATCTCACTGCCTCTCTAGAGAGAAATCCTCATGGCGTGAGAGGGACCTGACCAAAATCAAAGTTGACCTTGAAAAGTTCTCTCGTACGGATCGCTCCTCTCAAGTATTGGTCAACTCCGACTCCAGCCAGAGATCAAACAATGGCGAAGGTTTTGGCTATAGAAACCACTTCCATACAATTCACACAACAAGTATGTGTCCGATCCAAATATTTTGTTGCGCACTATTGTGGAAGAAATGGTCACCTTAAACATGCTTGCTAAGTCAAACTAATCGCCATGAAAAGGTTTTGTCTCCGAGATCATAGGAGACAACAGGTTACCTGGTCCTCATTCCTCAAGAACCAAAGTTACACTGACTAACAAAAATCTAATTCTTTCTTTGTCAAAATTTTGGAAACTCAAGCTGAAATGGGTTCCCAAATCAAGAAAGTGATCGTCCAGATGTGGGGAGTAAGAGGAAGTACTAAAATGGACTTTGGTTAGTGTCTCATGCAAGCTTTTAAATTGATTAGTAAAGAATTTCTTCGCCAAGTCCCCTCCAAGGAAGGAGTGTATCCTTAAGATTGATGAGAAGGATGCATCCTCGAAGTGAAAAAAATGCGATGAACAGGTTGTAAAATGGGTACGTGAAACATTTAGACGTATGATTAGGTCTCTACTGAAGAACGTATGCATGAGATACCGATTAATCATGAAGACTAGTGATAAAATAACTCGAGAGAAGAAGTTATTGAGTTATGTCCTAAAAGGGAGATAGGATTGTTGGCATAGAGGGACTTGTAGCACAAAGGAGACATACTCCAATCAATGAATTTTTTTAAAGGAATATAGAAATTTACGCAGCGTATGTATTGTGGGTTGCGTGTTCGATACCGGTATTACTAGTTATCATGGGATGCGTGTTTGTAAAAATATTGAGGTTTAAGTCAGGAACATCCGCCACTTCCCAGCGAATTCCTTTGATGAAGTAAAAAGAACAGGAGTTCTGCATCAAGATGGAACGGTGAAATGTCATAAGGGAAAAGGAGTCCAAAGATGAGAATACTATTAACCGGAGGGCCAATGAGGGACTCCGGTTCTCGTTAATCAATCAGATCAATCAAGAATAAGAGGTCCAAACTGAAACTCAAGGACACTCATCCTTCAACAACGTGGTTCTGCCCTTTGACTAAAGTACTTCTGACTGTGCTTAGGTCAAGAAATATGTTTTCTTCAAGACCGTTCATCTCATTTCAATTACAAGGATATAAATAAGGCTTTGAAGAATGTGGATCGTATCTTGGAAATTCAAGAATATCCCCATCTCGTGAAAGAAAAAGAGTACGGGACCCGATCTAAGCATATCATCGTGGACTACCTGGGACTAGGTGGGTTTTCAGAAATGAGTGGGTTGAGGAAGAAAATTCCACTAGAAGAAAACCTTATGGGAAGTCAAACTCTTCAAGATTGAAATATGAGAAGGGAATCAGAATGGATAGAGAATAGAAGAAGTTCGTGCTAAGCTACGACATGAGTTTGAAGATTATGAATATTCCTCTTATGTGTACAAGTTTTGAAAAAGGTTTGTATGGATGAGGCATGATCGTGTATGGCCGAGGCAGATCGAGAATATGGCATGGGAGATTATTAATTTTTCTCTTTTAGCAATGGCTTCATAAAGGGAAGATTGATAAATCTCACTTGAAGATCGTGGGGAGAAATCTGTTTGCCGCTTAAATGTAATAAGGGTACCCGATTGAAAATAAGAATACCCCTGCACGCCCGCCCCTTGGATCCTCTGCTCTCTTAGAGGAGTAGGATCTATGTGGGACCGTGTCTAAAGGAATCGTGTGAAGGTGATAAGATCAAAATGAATTGACTCCTATATCTTCTTCCTCCACTCTAACCACTCCTCTAAATTTCAAAATCGTGATGCATGTATCCAAGTGTGTAACTATCAAAACATGTCTAACTTAGTTTCATACCCTCACAGGTATACAAGTATGGTAAGCATGGGAGAAGTAAGAGGAGGTAGACAGACGCCGGGCAATTTGATTCAAAGCTTCAGAGGATGGACCCAGTCCCCTCACAGGTTAGCATCATACTAACTAGTTAAGTGAAATTGCATTGAAAGAGTAGTCTCGTAATTGCCATATATTTGTTCCCGCCTTTATTGTTTCGTTGTCTGTCATCAAAGAAAACCACCGACTTCACCTCCCCCGACTTGGACACATTACTTCTCTTCACTTAAATAACCCCACTCTAACTGTCCCTCTCACCTCACTCTGCCTCAAATATCGATTCAAAAAGGACAAAAGCTCAAAAAAACCTCGCTAATGCCATGTGTTTCCTCATTCGCTCGGCCATACCAAACCGTGTCTCAACCATCCCCATCCAAATCTCCGAAGCCCCTATTCCGTATATTCTAAATGGAATCATCTCGGTGCTCCACAATCCCCATCTAGCACCTTTTCAAAACCTTTCTTTTGGGGGATTCCCATCTCTTCTTCCTCCACTCCAAGGGACAACCTAGCACCCGTGCCTTGTTTGAAGACTCATCCACAAATTCCTCTCACTCCATGCTCTCTCTCTGACATAAAGAAATGTGGTGGAGGCTAGATTTGATATGTCCGGCGGCAAAGAAAACTCGACCGTCTAAAATACTTTCAAACCGCGCCAAAGGGACCTCGTCCATCCTCCAACCACAAGGGCTAGTGAAAGGAAAGTAATGGAGGAACGTTTGAATCAAAATCAAGCCAAAACAACCAAGAGAAGAAAGTTGAAAAAGAGAGTAAATTGCTTACACAGGGGAAAAGCGTTCAACCGTAAACTATTCGACCAAGATGATGAAAATGTGAGAAGGGACATAGATGATGATGGTTGAAATAAAGAAGCATGTATGGACATGTTCGATAAGAAAAGCATTAAAAGGAAGGTGGCTACTGGAATAGAACTAAATAGTGGGAAGTTATTGAGGAAAAAGAGCATTCCGTACTCACCAAAGGTTCAAAATCCAAGAAAGTAGAGGCAAGTAAGGTTCCACAGGACAGGGACCTAGTGCCTCCTCCTGTGCCTATCATCGTAAAGGGCCATGGCAAAGGTTCACTAGAAAGGAAAGACAGAAATTCAAAACTTAGAAAGTGTTAAGTAGGAGGGGACTTTGATATTGAGATAGCCAACACGGGTGGACGTATGGGACTCAGCTGGATATGGCTGCGGTATCATCGACATGGAGCCATCTCTGTTCACTCCATCTATTCCTGAGTTGCACGAGAAGGAAGTATGAGAATTCTACCATGATGATGTTTACCGCCGAAGGAAGGAGCTGATCACAAAAGTGAATGGGGTCAACATAATCCTTAATGAGCAACTACTTAGGCAGATCTAAAGTGTTCCTACCGAGGGACTGTGTCTGTAAAGAATAATGTACATAAAAAGGTATTGTTCCCGGGATCGAAGGTAGAGAACTTTAGTATGAAGAGACTTTTCAAAAAGTAGATGAAAAGCGAGTACCAAGTAGTGTTAGTCTACCGACGACATGAGCTGAACACACGATAAGGTGCCGATTTATCATGATGGTAAGAAAGTGGGACGACATATAGGTTTCTCCTAAATCGAGTGTTCAATTTCTTTAAGGTCACCTCGTAGATAAGGATTGCATGAACAAGGAAGCAATGATCACCACCACCTTAGAGGAACGTGAATGTGTACTTCGATGTGGTGATGTGTAGGGATTAGTACGTGATCTCGCATCTAATTTCGCCCAGAGAAATCCAACACAAAAGTGAAGAGGCCGAGGTTATTGGTTTAACGGGATGTAGAGATTACGCGCTTGAAAGCAACCTTACCGAAAGCCTTAGCCGCCCCAATAGAGGAACCAGTCCTTATGAATGCTCTCCGTCAGAGAATGACGCTTAAGTCCTAATTCTTTTGCTCCTCTTCCGAATGCCCGTCGTTCCTACCTCCTCTTCTTCTATTTCCTCATCCTCTTCACCCTTTTGTCCCTATTTTTGTATGGCGTAGCTTTAGATCATGGGTGGACAGTTGTACTTTTTGTTTGTATTGTGTATGCATGTTTTAATCTAAATGAATGATGAATCATCTTTCTCTCTTATATCTACCGGCTTCCACCTTCTCTTGTCATTTCTGCTTATTCGTGTTAAATATGCCCTGCTGACCATGAGTTAAACATTGTGCTGTTTTTACTCTATTTGGTTTACCTGTTTTTTCTTTTTTTTATGATGCCAAAAGGGAAGTAACTGCGACGGAGTAGGGAAGTAGCTTGACTGGGAAGAAATTTTAAATGAAAGAGAATAAACAGTGAACTGTGAGGTGGGGCTCGGGTGGACAAAGGGGGAAGCAAATCAGAGTGGAGAAGAGAATAGCTACAGGGGGAACAAATGAATGAACTCGGTGATGGGGGAAGGAAGCTTGAAAAATCCTTTTTTCAAAATACATGTTTGTCACATCATCAAAAAGTTTTAAAAATGTTATACTTTGATTTTAATGATTGACAAACTAGTAAGAGGACCAGGTTTGGATTTGTGGAGAAATGGATGCTAGTGATAGGGGAAGCTTCGAGAAATCTATTACTAGCATAGTTTGACATCATCAAAAAGGGAAAATGTTACCCTTTGGATTTTGATGATTGACAAACTCTGTAAGAGCACCGTGTTTGCATTCTCAGGAGAAATGGATGCTAGTGATAGGGGAAGCTGAGAAGTCTATTACTGGCATTAGTTTGACATCATCAAAAAGGAAAAATTATTAGAGTCTTGGTTTTGATGATAGAAAAATCCATGTAGGGACCCAACTATCGTTATGTCCCTTCAAGGCGATAGCTCTAAAAGCTAACATACACCAGTAGTGTACCTTTATCTCATGATAGTTAGTGAAGCCGCAACAACTTTTGGAAATAGCGTATGTATTCAATCTCAATGAGATGTTTTCAGGTTTTTGGTCTCTCTTATAGCAAATAGAGACGACCAAAATCAAAACCCTAGTTTTTTGCATATTTGAAATTGAAATACTCTCCGCAAAAGTCATGGTGCTCACCAAGAACAAGACTGTCAACAAACAACAAGGGACTCGTTTCGCCAACCGGGTTATCTTCTAGTCTAGGTTGTTGGTGAGTCTTTGTAATCTATTCTCAAGTGTAAACCTACTCTTTACTTTGTGAAGCTTGTGTAGGTATTATCAATGTAATCTTTATTGTGTTTTTTTAAGTTACATCAACCATTAGCCGCTGGAGGGATAGAGTTTGTCGTGGTGTATTAACCAAGAGTTAGTTGATTGGAGGGCCAGAGCAATGCGGTGTATCAACTAGAGTTAGTTGGCATTTGGCTAGAGTTAGCCGTGGCTGTACTAGCAGAGTTAATGTTGTGAGTCGCTTGGAAATGTAGTTGGCTGCCTTGAAGCCTTGTAGTAGAGTTATTGCAAGGAAGGTTGGATTAAGAGTTTAATCTAAAGGATTACTAGAGTCTGTAATTGTTGTTGCTTCGATCTAGTGATGTTGTTGAAAATTCCCACGAGGTAGGTTGTGGTTTTACTCGAGCAAGTAGTTTTTACGTAATATCATGGTGTCATATTTAGCCGCATCTTCGTTTGTGTGTTCTAACTCGGTCAAATTCCAACCTAAGGACTGTGTCCCTAGAACGTCAGAGACGCATATAACTCATCACAAGTATTCTTTGTGTATCACACATTAGGAATATGGACATCATTGAATATAATGTCAGTTTGAGTACGCTTATGCTCCCAGAGGGCATACTTGACAATCCATCCATTTAACACATCAAATGCAATTCGTTTAAATAATTATCGACAATCATAATAGATTTGTTATTGTAAACAAGGTATATAAGAATAAAAACGCCTCCCATTTTACAAAGCG
Source organism: Datura stramonium (assembly GCA_018107945.1). NCBI lineage: Eukaryota > Viridiplantae > Streptophyta > Magnoliopsida > Solanales > Solanaceae > Datura > Datura stramonium. The sequence goes on from JACEIK010010213.1 coordinate 40,494, forward strand.
CTATGCCTTCGTGGAAACAAACTTTCAATTCATTATGAAAACATCTAGTGCTAGAAGGATTAAGTAACCACTCGTATCTTTTCTAATTTTATTATCTAATAAATATTGTATAATATTTGAATGATTAATTTTATAGATTATATGTTCCAAAGCCTTTTGAATTATGTATGGACAACTATTATATTAGTTGTTCGTTAGATGATTATTTCGTATTTAAAATCATCAAGTTCGAATAACTGGCTATTTCGTATAAAAATATTTATGACAAATACATTTGCTCATAAGAGATATGATTTATTTAAAGCTGCTAAATAATTACAAGGGTGATCGGTACAATAATAATGGATTCAAAAACTGCATACACCAAAGGACATATCAATGTACGTGAAGAAAATATATGGTGTATCATTGTCATACATGCAAGCTTGGAGAGCAAGGAAAAATGCATTACATTTATCGCGACGTGACCCGATTGAGTTCTATGCTAATATATTTGACACTCATATATATTGAAAAAAACATATTTCGAGACCGTTGTTAATTTGGAAAAAATGAAGAAAGACTATTTTTTGTATGCCTTTATTGCATTTGATGCTTGTATTAGAGGATGAAATATCACAGACCTATAGTGGTGGTTGACGACACATATTTGAAATCAACTTATAAGGGACCGTGTTGATAGCCGCACATTGGATCCATGAGGTATATTTTTATATATAGATTAGCTTGTTGTTCAAATATGTGTATGTATGTAGTATATATTGTGTATATTGTAGGTAATATACTACCTCTTGCATACACTATAGTTGATTCCGTAGAATGATATATCATGGAATTGGTTCTTCGAGTGCTCTCTAGGGATGCTTTTTGGTGAAAGAGAGAATATGCATTTTGTTTCGTACAGAATAACAAGATATGAAATGCTATAGGCACGACATATCTCTAGTTTTCACATTATGAACGTAATTGGCATATGAAAATAATTTACTTAAAAAGAAAATAAAATTAAAAGGAGGTGAGAAAGTTATTCTTTCATGGCTAAGACATACACTATGCAAGAGTTTGAGGGGTTACTTGTTTGAAATTGGGTATAGGAAATGATCTATAGCATATTCAACAAACTTAACTAAAGGACATGGACCATGACTACCAACATAGTCGACCTATAAACAATGCATTTAGGAATGCAAGAAAATTATCGATGGTTCATTGATGAATGATGTGATATATGCGGAAAATGATTGAAAACATGAAATGTGAAATACCGTGAAATAGGAAGAAATACATTCACAATTCTTACTGACAAGTACAATCAAATGTCAAGGGATAATCTGGTATTGTCACATTCTATGCCAGTAAATATGTAATGTTGTTAACTTTTATTTAATCATATGATTGTATTGAACTTGTATAATATGTGTATATATGCGCTTGGAGACCTTTGATATACTTTTTTTCAAAATTTGTGTACCCTATAAATTATATAGGACCTTTTGGTTGCGTGTGTACGCACATCATAATATAATTCCTACGTACTGTTACATATGGTCTCAAAAGGTTCATAGTATACCTTCTGCATTGTGAAATATAATTGTGGAAGATCAACTAAAGGAGATACCTGTGGGCATGCTATGGCCGATATCGAGCACCGACACCAACATGGAGATGACTATTCTTCAAGCTAGTACAACAAAAAAATTCAAGATACATATGCCACATCGATTGAACCTCTTTCTAGCGAGCACATGGAAAAATACCAAGGCATATGTTGAAAGAAATAGTGTTGCCACCTGATTCAAAGAGACACTTGGAAGACCAAGCTACAATCGAAAGAAACTATTTCACAAGGTGACAAACTTAAAAGGTCTTTGGCGACGTGTAGCATATGTGCTAAAAAGGGCCACAATGAGAAGATTTGTAGCAATGTTTCTCCTCGAGAAACTAATATTAAGTTGTAGTTTCTTTGTTCACTAAAATTTTAAGAAATTTTAAGCAATTAAATGGGAATCGATCATGACTTAAGAGTTATCTAAATTTTTTTAATTTTACATATCTTTTTAATTGGCATATAGACTAGTATGCCGTATTTTGATTATTTGAGTGGGTTATTTATATAATTGGTGTTATCATTATGATAATTATACAAAAACTATACACAATGATACTTTATATATATCTATAAATATTATGTATGAAATATGATATTGCATTTGATTTTGATTTATTTTTTCCTCAATGTTTAAGTTCTTGGGGAGTATACTGTGTGTGTGTGTGTATATATTGCAAAACTTTAGCTTAGGAAGCTGATAGATCAAATGTTGGATTGAAGAATGAATATTAAACTTAATCAAAGCAAATTATATTCCCCATACAATAAATCAAAATAGCTAAAGACAAATATGTTTTGTGAATATAGAATTTGGTACATGTTGATTTTAAGGTGTATTGAAATGGCATATAAACTGTTTCCGTATATTCACATTTTGAATGGATTAATTATATTAATTGTTTTTGTTATTGTTAATTATACAATACTATACACATAGATTTAAAATGTATTTATCGGCTATGAAATATATGATGGCAATTGGTTTAATATGAATTTAGAAGTTGGTACTCTGATTTAACATCATATATAAACTTCTTTTAAAAATATTATGCCTTAGATTATACCACTTTTCATTCAGATAAATTGTTTTTAATCAAAACATAATCAAAGGTCCAAAAACAAGTACCATAAAATATACCATTTTTCATACAAATATCAAACAATACTTGTACGTATTAAATCACCATAACAGACAACAAATACTATACACTATAGTTCGTGTCAAGCTTAACATGTGCAAAAATAAAGCTTTACAATGTGTTTGATCCCTAAAAGAAACAAGATAATATCTCGTATCGTTACTCAACTAAGGGTACATATCTCCGAAAGTCACTTACTTGTTTTATAACTCAAAAATTACTCAATTAAGAGTATTTTTTCCAGAAAGTCACTTAACTAAGAGTATTTCTCTCAAAAGTCACTCAACGTTATTTTATAACCCAAAAGTCACTCAACTAAGGGTAGTTCTCTCGTAAAATCACTTTCAACTATTGATATTTCATTTAAAAATCACTCAATCAATTTAAATAACTTTTTCATTAAATTTTATTTGACATGAAATTTTTATTTAAAACTAAATTTTTAAAAAATAAAAAAATATGTATTTTAACAATTTTATTGACCCGCCCCACTTGATATGACCCACAAAAATATATAGAAGTCAAATATATATATTTATTAAGACCCTTTTATTTAAAAGTTTTACGTGGTAACTCATTTTTGAAAAATTAATTGCATTAGTATCAGAACTTTCTAAATATTAAAAAAAGACATATTATATAACAGATATAACCAATAATTTAAATGTGAATAGTGTTCAAAAAGATCAGAAATTAATTTATCTTTAATTCTTATTAATTATATCCCCTTATCTCTCCATAAATAATGAATTAATTTTAGTTGTTAATATTTTATATCTCGTTCTTTTATTAAATTAGGAATTGAATACTAAATATCTTCTTCGGATTTTCTCAAAGAGCATATTCTAATTTTATTTTAATTGTATAAATAAAATATAATAATATTTTCTTAGAATATGCATGATTTTAATTTATTATATTCAACATATT
>JACEIK010010214.1:0-44163 GCA_018107945.1 Datura stramonium
CGAAAAGAACTACATAGCTGAACTGAATTCTCGCATCACATACATTTATTATAAAATAATTCAAACTTGGGTACATGAACTAAGCATTAAAACTGATTAAATAATTAGGGCAAAAACTGATACCTCAAACTGAAACAGAGCTGGTAGGGAACAGGTAGGGGTATTTAGCCATCATAGTCGTTTTGGCTCCCCACGTAGCTCCCTCTACATGTTGGTTTCTCCACAACACCTTCACCGAAGCTACTTCTTTGTTCCTCAGCCTCCGAATCTGACAATCCAAGATTGCAACTAGAATTTCCTCATAACTGAGGCTATCTCCCACATCAACACTTTCCACCGGGACTACTAAAGCTGGATCACCCAAGCACTTTGATACATGAAAGATGGGATGAACTAAAGATAACTCTAATGGAAAGTCCAACTCATACGCTACCTTACCAACTCTTTTCATAACCCGGTAGGGACCAATATAGTGGGGACTGAGTTTCCCTTTCTTTCCGAACCGCATGACTACCTTCATGGGAGATATCTTAAGAAATACCCAATCACCAACTTCAGACTCCAAATCTCTTCTCGTCACATCCACATATGACTTTTGACGACTCTGAGCAGTTTTCAGCCGGTCCCTCATCAACTGAACCTTCACCATAGCCTCATGAATCGAGTATGGACCTATCATCGCTTCCTCACAAACCTCAAACAATCCATTGGGAGATCTACACCTCCGCCCTTAAAGAGCCTCGAACGGTGCCTTTAAATACCGGAGTGATAGTTGTTGTTGTAAGCAAACTTGATCAAGGGCAAGTGGTCATCCCACCTACCTTTTAAATCCATAAGACAAGCTCTCAACATATCCTCAAGATTTTGAATTGTCCATTCTACCTGGCCATCAATTTGCGAATGAAATGTTGTGCTGAGCTTAACCTGAGTCCCAAGCCCTTTTTGGAAAGACCGCCAAAACTGAGAGGTAAACTGAGTACCTCGGTCTGAGACTCAAGATTTTGAATTGTCCATTCTACCTGGCCATCAATTTGCGAATGAAATGTTGTGCTGAGCTTAACCCGAGTCCTGGGCCCTTTTGGAAAGACTGCCAAAACTGAGAGGCAAACTGAGTACCTCGGTCTGAGATAATAGACAATGGCACCCATGAAGCCAGAACAACTCCCAACATACAATTGGGATAATCTCATCGTGGCTTAATCTGTTGTTTTGATGTATAGGAAATGTGCAACTTGGTCAACCTCGTCGACCATCACCCAAATGGAGTCATACTGTCGACGAGTACGAGGCAGGGCCAGTAATGGTCCACATGTTGATCACTTCCCACTTCCAAGTAGGAATGTTAATATCCTTCACATAATTCTCCTGCCTTTGGTGCTCAAGTTTCACTTGCCGATAGTTCGAGCACTTGGCTACGAATTCTGCAATATCTTTCTCTTTATGTCGTTCCACCAATATTTCCCGCAAATAATGATACATCTTTGTGGTACCCGAATGGATAGAATACCTGGATCCATGTGCCCTATGCAATATCTGGTCCTCATTTTATCGAATATCCAGATACATAGACGACTCGTACCGCAAAGACACCATCTCCCCTTGGGAGAAAAACTCTCCACCTTTTTCTTCGGACGACTTCCTTTCAGCTTTGCTAAAATCGTCCTCATCTTGTCTAGATTTAACATCAACCACCAAGGACAATCCCATCCATTTTGCACGACAACACTATCATCGGTCGAGCCGACCCGCCCAACTCCCAACCTCACAAGTTGATGGATATCCTTTACTAACTCTTTCTTCCCTCATGCCACATGGGACACACTCTCCATAGAGAGTCTACAAGTGTCCGCCACCACATTAGCCTTACCTGTGTGGTAAAGGACATTCATATCATAATCCTAAGTAGCTCCAACCACCTCCTTTTCCGAAAAGATTTGAGGTCTACTATGACCATATTGCAAGCTCTGTGATCCGTGAATACATCCACGTGATCCCATGCTGGCAATGCTCTTCCATATCTTCAGTGCAAACACCACTGCGGCTAATCAAAGATCATGGGTCGGGCAATTTTTTCATGAACTTTCAACTGTCTCGGGGCATATGCTATCACTTTCCAGGCTGCATCAACACACACCTGGAGTCCGACTCGCGGCATCACACTACACCACAAAAACCATCATGTACTCAAGTAGGGTCAACACTAGTGTTGAAGTGAGTCGGGTCTTCAACTCTTGAAGTTTTTCAAAAGCCTCCGACCATATAAACTTCACTGCCCGAGTCAACTTAATGGTGGAAACATTGCACTCTCCACTAATCTCCGATAGTAACCCGCCAAGCTCAAAAAGCCTCGAGATCCGCGGCTCACCAATCAGCCAGTTCTTTACCACTGATCTTCTGGAGAGTCTACTTCTTATACCCTCACCTGATACCACATGGCCTAGAAAGGACACAGAGTCCAACCAAAACTCACATTTGTTGAACCTTGCATACAACTAACAATCCTTTAGGGTCTGAAGCATTATTCTCATGAGCGAAGATGCTCCTCCTCGCTAGAGAGTATATGAGGATGTAATCACGAACACACCATGAACACACAAATATGCCTTGAACACCCTGTTCATAAGATCCTGACAAAGCTGAGGGGCATTGGTTAGTCTCAAAAGACATAACAACAAATTCATAGTAAACTACCATACTAATTCCGGAAACGGTTTTTGAGATTTCACTCTCCTAAACCCTAAGCCGGTGATACCTGACCGAGATCAATCTTGAGAAAAACTTGGCAAATTGGCTGTTGGTCAAAAATATCACTGATCCTGCAAATGATACTTTTTCTTGATGGTGACCTTGTCTAATTGCCGATAGTCAATGCACATCCGAAGCGAACCATCCTTCTTTCGAATAAACAAAATTGGTGCACCCATGGAGACTTACTCTCGGCCTAATAAATCCCTTATCTAATAGGTCCTTCAACTGATCCCTCTTATTCTTTTTAGCTCGACTGGATCTATTCCTATAGTGGAATAGATATAGGTGCTTGTCGAGAAGATCATACGAAATCAATCTCCCGCCGAGGGACACCTGGAAAAATCACTTCATGAAGCACCTCTCGGGTACCGACGCACACGGTACAGACTAGATAGTCGGGGTTTCAGACTCAACGTCCTTAACCCTAACTAAATGGTACAAACCTCCCTTAGAAATCATCTTCTTGGCCTTAAGGTAGGAAATAAATTGACCTACAGGCACAGTTGAACTACCCTCCCATTCTATGAAAGGCTCACGCTAGCATCTGAACTCTACTGATCGGGTCCTACAATTAACTAAAGCGTAGCATGAAAATAGCCAATCCATGCCTAGAATAACACCAAAATCGATTATGGCTAACTCTAATAAGTCTGCTGAGGTGACTTTATGGAGAACCATAACTGGGCAATTTCTGTACACCAGTCGAGCTATAATTGACTCACCTACTCTTGAGTAGAAACGACAATAAGCGCCCGATAAAGACATCGGGACTACTCTAAAGCTACTGGCTACATATGGTGCCACAAAGATAGGCTAGCCCCGATCTAACAATGCATATACATCAACATGAAAGAAACTAAACATACCGGTGACTACATCTAGTAAGGCCTGCTCCTGACGTGTGGCTAAGGCATAGAATCAGTTTGGCACTTCCCCCGCTTAGCTGTGCTAGTAGATGCCCCCGATGTGTTGTGCGTGGGGAAGGGGCTGTTGAATTAGAAGCTAGGACTCAGCCCCCAACCTAATCCTGTCTCTGCAACGGACAATCTCGAGCATATGTCAAGGCTTCCCACATCCAAAACAAGCTCATGACCCTACCAAACACTGTCCTATATGTTCTCGGCCAGACTTGTGAAAAGCTAGAGTGCTAGAGTCTACGGGCCTACCGCTTGACCCCTAGAGCTTGACGCTCACCCTCTGATCATGTCTTAGACTAGATGGCTCAAGTTAGTGCTGAAGATGCTGGAGCTGATGATTTCTGGTGGGTCTACTGTCGATGCCTACCACCGGAACCTACCGTGGGAACCCGTGGTGCCTCGGTCCTAGCCCTTCTGGCCTCCCTCTCCTCGAATGTGCTGCCTCCATCTGCTGAGCATACAACAATGCGAGGGAAGTCTGTGTCTTGATGGAGCATAGTTGTCCTACAGTCCTTGTCCAAATAACCTTCTATACCACGCACAAATCTTTTACCCAGTGCCTGCTGGTCGGCCACTAACTCCTGTGCATACTTATACAGCGCGGGTGAACTTAATGTCGTACTCGAACAATTATCCTTACTTGTTTCAAATTCAAAAAATTTAGATCCTTCAACTCCCTCATCTCTAGGGAAGAACCGATCGAGGAATGCGACCTGAAATTCCTCCCATGTGACCGGACCTGCTCCTGAATGACCTATTGTCCTTGCACGGGCAAAACTAAATATGCACAACCCCTTTCAACTGGTAGGAGGCTAACTTTGTGCACTCAACACTGCTCACCCTGCCAACCTTTGTTATCTTGACGATCTATCAATGAAATCATGCAGGTCCTTATCTACCTTGGACCCAAGAAACTCCGACGGGTTCATCCTCAAGAAGTCCCCACTTTGCCGCCGCCACATTGCCATTTTTCAGAACATTCGCAATGGCCTACTGATTGACCTGACCGGTCAAGGCCTGCGCAAGCATCTGAATGGAAACTCGAAACTTAACATGAGTAGCTAGCTTCGATGCTTGAGGCTCCTGAACTGGTGGGGCTGGCTAATGCTCATGACCGTATCCATCCTCGTGGCTCCCACCACCTCCATTGCTCCTTCCATTAATCCTTCTGGGAGCCTTAATTTTCTGCAATCGCGAGTAGCATGAATTAGAATGATAGAAAGGCTTCTCATCTCACGACATAGATCATGAAAGAAAGGAACATTACCTAAAACATCGAGTAGCCTCTTTGTCAAAAGTGTGGCGCACTTCACACCCATGAAAAAGACTCCACCAAACACAACTTTCAGACTCCCTAGGACACATAAAACCTATGGCTCTGATACCAGTTTGTCACGACCCCAATGGAGGCCCAGATCATAGAATGGGACAAGGGACCCCGAGAGACCCCAAGTCAACCCATGGAATAAATATTCACTAACTCATTCAATAAACATGAAGAAACATAATTATAAATTCATATAAAATCTAACATAGCGTAACAACAAATCTGAAGTTGAATATATGTTCAAGTCTAATAAGCCTCTATTTGGTGAGCTGATGGGACAATACCCCAACTAGCTCAACAATACCGCAACAGAAAATACAATCAAGATAACTGAATGTTTAGTCCTTGAAAGATGAGGACTCACCAATCAAGCAGGTTCTGACTTTGATAAGCGACTATGAACGGGGTTGAACCTGAGAACCCGATCCAACATCATGAAACGATGTAGCATAGAAAGTAATGGCGGTCAGTAAGGGAATGTTTCGAGAAGGGAAGGTAAGTAAAACCGCTCTAGCAAAGTAAAATTATTTAAAACATTTATAATATATCATAAGCTTTTAAGTGTAAGTAGAAGGCTACATGCATTCATTCTAAAAATCGTACTCTAATCTATAACCTGACCATGCATAGCATTTATAACATCATGAATGACTCGAATGACTCAATGCTGAAACATAACATTTATATTAAAAAAATGAACAATGAGTCAAACCTTGAATTTTGAACTTACATGCATAAGTAATCATCAAGGAGTAATGAATATGAAAATCTAAATAATATAGACAGTGGGAGACAGGTCACTTAACCGACATACCACAATAGAGCTACGTTGTCCCAAAATCACACTCAAGTGGAGTAGATCTGTCCATAACCTTTTCAGGGTGATGATTCATTCCATGATATCGATATCAAGATTAAGGTCCACCTGCCAAGGATAGCTAACAACGGAGGTCCCAAAAAATACAGTAATATCAACCTACGTTGGCGCGTGTGTTCTGGGGCATAGGCACCACCCCAACACGCTTGTTGGGAAATCTTCTCCCAAAAATTTCAATGCTCTACATAGTACATAACGAAGCTCGACATTCTATTTATGAAGCTCAACATGAAATCATGCATGACTCAACATCATATGAAACGAAGATCAACATTGTCTATTGACAAAGCTCAATAATGATATGCATCTCAATTATAAATCCATGAATTTGAGAAGCATTATTTCGAAACACACCACAAGTTAGAATTCCTAATAAAATTGGGAAATTTCACTTTAAATAATGTGGTAAGCTTGTGTTTGAAAATCCTCGCTTTAATCAACATGTGGGAATCACCCAAAGCTCTATCATTCTAGAATCCAATCATTCATTTAGAAACATTAAAATCATGGGTAGTTTAGAAACATGCTATTCATCACTTCACCTCATCATCACAGCTTTACTCATAAATCACCTCTTTTCTATGAACTCTTCACCATGGGCGTTTGGCCCTAAATTTTAGAAAATAATGTTTATAAGGGAAAATGAGTTGGAATCCTTCCAAGCTTCAAAAATCATCAATATAAATATAATCTAATCATACCCATGTGTAGATATTGAAGAATCATGCAATTGGGCAACCTCATACTTGATAATAGATAATTTATCATATTTTGATAAGGATTGGGCATGGGTGAAAGAAATCACCCATCCATAACTCTACATACCTGAAATCATGAATTATAACACCCTTAATTGCCCAAACTTGAAATGCAATTGGAAACCTTTGAGATTTCACCCTTGAACCAACCCTTCAAAACTTCAAACTTGCATGTATGAGGAGTAATGGCTTAGATAGGTTTTTTACCCTGCTTAATATCCACTAAAATGATCCTTGAACAACGTAGTATAGGTCTTAAGAACTTAGAAAATTACGAAAAGACCCTTAGAAAATTTGTAGGAAAACACTGTTGGGTGACCCGACAATTCGTCAGGACAGGTAACAACTCGTCGAGTCACCCGTCAAGTACACTAGTCAAATGATCTTCTAGGCTTCCGTAACGATGGCCTAATGACCCGTCCCCCATGGCTACACTCGTGGCCACCTTCCGTCTAGTACACCGCCCTAACATTCAACTCGTTTGCTCACGACTCACCTCACAAGTAGTTGGACTGGCCACGACTCGTGGGGCCAATTCGTTAGTATACTGGTTGCTGCTCCTCACTAATTCCAACATCACCCCCACGAGTGGTTGGATGACTACTGTGGTGTCTGTCTACGAAGTCATTCTCTCCCGTGGGGACCCCAATCCTTCATCTATTTCTGTGCATATCCTCGAGTCACCCATGACTCAGGGGTTCTCTAGCTGTCCAATAACTCATCCTGTGCCTGCAAATAAATAATTCCACAATTTTCCCATTTCAACTCCAGGTTCTCTTTGAGCTCTCGGGGTATAACAACTTTAGTACCAAGTTCGCCTATGTGTTCTGAATGTTGATGATTTGAGGAGCCGGATGTTGCATGAGGCTCATGGATCTGCTGATATTTAATCCATCTAGGCCCACCAAGATGCATCAAATTCATGATGTCTATTATGGGAATGGCATGAAGAAAGACATCGCAGAATTCATAGCTATGCCCAAATTGTCAGCAATTAAAGGCTGGGAGCAATCACAGACTAAGAGGTGTACCTTTAGGATATCAACATTCCTACTTTTAAGGTGAAGAAATCAATATGGACTTCTGCCCACAAGTTTTCTCGTACTCATCGACAATTAATCTGATTTGGGTTATGGTGTGACAGGCTGATCAAGGCTGCTCATTTTCTACCGGTCAAGACCACAGGATTTGACAAAGGACTATGACAAACTATACCTGTAGCTAGTTCAGTCAGCAGAGTGCCTTATCCATGATTCACATAGGTACCCATAATTTACTTTAGTTTTGGAAGTCGTTTCAAAATGGGCTTGGCGGGTTAAGCTCAGTAAAACATTTCACCCGCAAACGGATGGTCAAGTGGAGCGGACAATTCGTGACACTCGGAGATATGTTGAGAGAATATATAATTGACTTCAACGGTGGTTGGGATGATCACTCTGCCCCTATTGAGTTTACCTACAATAACAGCAACCATTCCAGTTTTCAGATGGCACCATTCGAGGCTCTCTATGGGTGGAGATGTAGGTTGCCCATTGGTTGGTCGGAAGTTGGTGAAAAAGTGATGGTAGGGACAAGATTCATTGCATAAGGCGGCTAGAATATTCAATTTATAAGGGACAGGTTGAAAACTACCCAGTCATCAAAATTCCTATGCCGATGTGAGAAGGAGAGAATTAGAGTTTGAGGTGGATGATTAAGTAAGCTTTGAAGGTGTCTCCCATGAAGGAGTGATGCAGTTTGGAAATTAAGGAAACCTTGTATCCCCGGGACATGTTGGCCCCTACCGGATTGTGAAACGGGTTGTCAAGGTGGAATATGAATTTGAGTTGCCCTCATAATTAGCTTCTGTGTATCTTGTTTTTCATGTGTCGCTTTTTGAAGAAGTGTTCGGGTGATCTATTTAGTCCCGGTGGACAGTGTTGGTGTGAAAGACAACCTTAGTTGGTGAGGAGGTTCCGTGAAACACTGGATCCTAAGGTTCAAGGCTAAGGAACAAGGAAGTAGCTTCAGTTAAGGTGTTATGGAGGAATTAGCATGCTGAAGGAGCTATATGGGAAGTTGAAGCGGATATGATGGCTAGATACCCACATTTATTCTCTACTGGCTCAGTTCCAGCTTAAGGTATCAGTTTTTCCTCTCAAAGTCTATTTGGTTTTCATATTCAGTTTATGTGACCAAGTTTCTTTAACGAATATGGATGTACGTATGACTCGTGAATTCAGTGCAACTACGTAGTTTGAATCGGAGGTTGTCATTCCGTCAGGTTTTCGACTTTTAATGATCGCATTTCTGAATATGATGGGATTGCATTTACCTTTTCTATATGTTTTCCAACATTCGGGGACAAAATGTTCCTAAGAGGGATATATTGTTATACCCCGGATGCCCAAACACCAGACCCAGGGGTTGAAATGGAGAAAGATTGAAATATTGCACCAGGCATTAGGACGGGTCGTGAAGTGACCCGTGAGAGCAGCCCACGAGTCATGATGTGGATCGTGGGGTGCCCAGGTGATGAGTTTGAAAATTTAACAAAATGAGTTCACACGAACGGGATCATGAGTCCTGGTCAGGCCCCACAACTTGTTAGATCGGTCTTGGGGTGGGGTGAGTAAGAAAAGAAAAGGAAGAGGTTCAGTGGACTTGACGGAGGACCCCATGAGTCAGGGTGTCACCACGTGATTCGTCGGGAGGGTCGTGAGCAGCAGGATGAAGCAAGGAAAGCGAATCAGAGGTAGTGCACATACGTGATGGTGACCACGAGTCGTGGTCACCAGGTAACGAGTCATTAATTCTTTGTTACGAGCCCAGCAGATTTGAGAAGCAAGTGAGAATTTCACCTGATCATGCCACAAGTCATGGCCATAGAGGAAGAGTGATGGTCCTTTGTCGGGACCACCTGGCAGTTATTTTCTGTGAATTAGTAAGGGATTTTCCGTAATTACTAAGATCCTAAGGCTCAAACTACGTCGTTTTGAGTTAGAATGATGACTTTAATAGGGGTTAAGTTCAGTTTAGGCGTTATTCACTCATTCTTGCAAGATTGAAGGTGAGAGAGGGTGATCAATCTTTGTGTTCTTCAATTTCTCATCAATTCCTATTGGGCATTTAAAGAAGAGTAAGGATCAACTACCAAGAGGTATGTAGGGTTATGAATGGGTGATTCCTTTCATATCCATGCCCAATCCCTCTCTGAATAATGAGATTTCTATGTCTAATCTATGGGGTTTTAACCCAAATGCATGAATTTCCTAATTCTCTACATGGGTATGATTTGCTACTACTGAATTATGAAGCATGGTCAAGTGTTTTATATTGTTTTCAATAAAAATAATGTTTCTTAGTTTTGGCGAATTAAAAGCCCATTGACTAGAAGTTCGTGAAAGATGAGATTTGTGATGAATGAAGATGATGATGAGACATTATGATGAAAAGCCTCGTTTTTAAAGGTACCCATGTTTATAATTGCATTTTCGATGTAAATTGAGTATTTCCAAGTATGATAATGTATTAGGCAATGCCCTCATATCAAGTATGAATTATGCTTTCCTGAATTAAACTTACCCCATGGTTTTGGAGCGAAGACTCCCAATTATCTTTCGCCTTTGTGGTATGTTTTGAGCTAAAGCATCCGAGATATGCATGATTTCATATTTGAGATGTCTTTAATTATTGAGCCATCAATAGACGATGTTGAGCTTCATCAATAGACGATGTTGGAGCTTCATTGCAAAAATGATGCAGAGCATATGCACAGCTTTGGGAGGTGTCTAGAACCGAGTAGGCTAAGAGTTCAATCAACCATGTGCCTCAGAACTATGCACCAAAGTAGGTATGATCAGATTATATTCGGACCTCCTATGTGAGCTATTCCCTGCCCGATTTGTCTGCGAGCTTGGATATCGATATCATGGTCGTGCCCTAGCCCTTGAAAGGATTGGATGGCTATACCCACTTGAGTGTGATTCGACCACGTAAGCTCTATCGTATATCGGTTAAAAGACGAGCCCCCATTGTTCCTCATGAATTCAGTTATTCATGTTCATGATTCTTGAGATATATCTATTTATGCATGTTCTAAAGCAGGTATAAATATCAGATTTCATCTTTGAGTCAATCTATTAAGTTATGATGTCATGTTTTGATATGTTAAGATGAGATCATTATTTAAGAAAGAATGCATGCAAGCCCTACTCTCAGATTCTTAATGTTCATGTTTTACATTATGTGTTGTCTTTAATTGATTTTACTTACTTGAGCGGTTTAACGTCTTCGCACTGGTTCATCCCATAACACTTGCTTCTATGTTGTATCATTTCATGATACAGATCCGACTCTAGGTTCAAACATCATCATAGGCAGTCTTCGAAAGCTAGCATCGTACGCTGTTGGTGAGTCCTCATCTCTCGAGGACTAGACTTATTAAGATTTCGTTTATGTATTTTCAGTTTCAGTTTTATTGAGTTAGTTGGGGTCTTGTCCGATCAAATAGTCATGTTTAGAGGCTTTTTAGACAAAAGATGTATTTAGCTTCGGATTGTGTATTCTGATGTTATGTTTGATCTAGACTTCCGCTATGATTATCTTATTGATTTTTCTATTTTATTGATCGATTTAGATGTATGCTTATGTCGTGGGTTGACTTGGGGTCTCTCGCCTCTTGTCCCGTGCTGTACTGCCTCGCTCGGCCGCATGAAGACAACTTTCGTGGACGGTATGATCACTTCACTTTGTAGTTATTCTTTCGGACTAACGAATGCTCCTACAATTGATGAACAGTGTGTTCAAACAGTATTTGGATATGTTCGCCATTGTCTTCATAGATGATATACTCATATACTGTGCTGTAGAGGATTATGTTGCTCATCCGAGCGTTTGTATTGAAGACTCTCAATGATCGTCTATTTTTTTCAAATTCAGCAAAGTGCAGTTCTGGATAAACTCAGTAACATTCTTGGGTCATATGGTGTCTAGTGAGGATGTAGAGGTGGACTTCTCAAAAGATAGACGCAGTGAAGCATTGGACTAGATTCTTCAGTCCTACTCGATATTAGGAGCCTTTGGCTTAGCTGGCTACTGCAGGATGTTTGTAGAGGGATTTTCATCCATTGAAGTGACTATTGACTATGTTGACCCAGAAGAAGGTCAAGTTTCAAAGGTCTGAAGTTTGTGAGAGGATTTTTCAGGAGACTCAACTCACTTTATCCCCAGTATTGACCCTACTGGAGGAAACAAATCACTTCATTGTGTATTGTGGTGCTTCAGCGATTGGCCTTGAATATGTGTTGATGTAGCATGGTAAGGTTATTTTGTATTCCTCTAGACAGCTTAAGATTCAAGGAGAAGTATTTTTCGACGCATAAACTTAGAGTTGGCAATGGTGGTGTTTTCCTAAGATTTGGAGCACCAATTATGGGGCGCATGTGGATGTTCATGGACACCAAGAGCCTCAATATGTGTTTACTCAGAAGGACTTGAATTTTATGGGACAAAGGTGATGGCTAGAACATCTCAAAGACTATGACATGAGTGTCCTTTATCATCTGGAAAAGGCCAATGTGGTAGCAGATGCTCTTAGTAGGTTGTTGATGGAGAGTGTGTCCCATGTTTTGGATAGAAGGAAGAAGTTGGTAAATGATGTTCATAGGTTGCCTGTTTAGAGTTCTCCACACTCAACGGATGGTGGTGCTATTGTTCAAAATGGGTTGGAATCTTCATTGGTGGAGGAGCTTAAAGAAAGGAAAGATGAGGAGAGGTTTTCAAAGGGGAGATGATATTGTTTGATATCAGCACAGATTATGTATTTCAGCTGCGGAAGACCTGAGAGAGCGGACATTGAGCGAGGCTCATGAATCTCAGTACTATATTCATCTGGGTGCCACTGCACAATATATCCTGACTTCCGAGAAGACTATTGGTGAAATGGCATGAAGAAGGACATATGAATTTGTAGCTAAGTGTCCGATTTGGCTAAAAGATCAAGGACGAGCAAAAACCTATAGGTATGCTTCAATATATCAAAATTCCTACTTTGAAGTGGGAAGAGATCAACATGGATTTCATTACAGGGTTGCCTTGTACGCACTGACAGTACGACTTTATATGGGTGATTGTAGATAGGTTGACCAAATCGAAGACATTTCTATCGGTCAAAACTATAGATTCAATTAAGGATTATGCTAGACCTCTACATTTGGAAGGTAGTTCAGTTGCATGGAGTTCCTTTTTCCATCATCTAAGGTAGGGATACTCAATTCACCTCCCATTTTTCGCCAGTCATATCGGAGGGGCCTTCGTACTTAAGTGAAACTTAGCACAAACTTTTCACCCACAAACAGATGGTCAGGTCGAGTAGACCATTCAGACTCTTGAGGATACATTGAGAGCGTGTGTGATTGATTTCAAGGGTAGTCGAGATGATCATGTACCCTTCATCAAGTTTCCTCTATAACAATAGCTAATACCCAAAAGATTCGATGGCCCCAATTGAGATTGTTTATGGACTGAGTAAATCACCGTATTAGATGGTTTGAGGTAGGTGATGCTACATTGATAGGGCCAGACTCAATTCATGAGGCTATAGAGAATTTTAGTTTGCCCGGAAGTTACTGAAGACATCTTAGAGTCAACAGAAATTAGAAGAGGATGTTAGAAGGAGAGAGCTTGAGGTCACATGTTGATGATTGGGTGTTTCTATAGGTGTTTCCATGAAGAGTTATGACATTCGGTATGAAAGGGAAGCTAGTCCCTGATATGTTTTTCCTTATAGGATTTACAGGCAAGTTGGCAAGGTATATGAGTTGGTGCTACCAACAGAGTTATCTTCTCAGGTATCCAAGTCATGTGTCTCTATTGGAAAATGCATTGGTTATCGATCTTTAGTTATACCGGTGGAGACGACAGGAAAGACAACCCACTTGTTTCAATTGAGATCATTGATCAATAGGTTCAGAAGTTATGGAACAAGGAGGTAGCTTTCGTAAAGGCTTTATGGAGAAATCATCTTGTTGAGAGAGCTTTCGTGACATGCTAAAGCGCATATGATAGCTGAATACCCACATCTTTTCCCTTTTGGATCAGTTCCAACATGAGGTACTAGTTTTCTCCTTAATACTCTATCCAATTTCATGTTAAGTTTCTGTCTCAAAGTTCATTTCATGATATATGCATGTAAGTTTCATGAATTAAGTTCATTCATGTATCTCGCCCGGTGTCACTACCCATCAGTTTTTAGCTGGGTGGTTATTAAGTTATCGGAATGTTGTTGTTTCCCAAGTATTTCGGTATGCTAATATAAATTGATGATGAATGTTCCCAAGGGAGAGAGATTGTGACACCTCAATTATAAAAATGGCTTTTCGTTGAAAAAGAACCGATGCTAGCAAGTCCGTATGGTGACAGAGATTTACGGTACCGTCAGCCTAAGAAGCGACTGACCGTAAGTTGTGGTGTCGTGACTCTAACGGTGGAAATGATAATCATCAGATAAATGATGGACTTCCACTGGTGACATCATGGTAAAGTCTCTCTATTCCATGAGCTACGCCCTTAGACAATCTACTAAACGCATCCGCCACTACATTGGCCTTGATCATATGGTAAAGAACATCATGTCATAGTCTTTGAGAAGCTAAAGCCATCTTCTTTGCCGCAAATTCATGTCCTTCTGAGTAAACACATATTGAAGGCTCTTATTGCCTGTGAACACATACAACATGCACCCCATACGTACAGTCCCCTCTCCAAATCATCAAGGCAAACACCACCTCTACTAACCCAAGGTCATGCATCGAATAATTCTTATCATGAGTCTTAAGTGGTCTGGAGTAATAGGAAATGACCTTCCCATGTTGTATCAACACATGGCTAAGTCCAATTAATGTTAGGCATATTTTTATGCTTATTTGTCATACTTTTATCCATCTTTTATAATGTTTTGAGAGGATTATCCTTATGAAAAATATGGTTTCATAAATGTGTATGTGAAATAAGATAACAAATGTTTTTAGATTATTTTAGCAGGTAACACATGGAAAAATACTCAAAAAGTGCAAGGTGTGAAGAAAGAAGAATTCGTTGAAAATATTAAGCTCATGGATAGTTGAGGCACACTGCATCTTGAACTGCATTAAAAATTTTTCTAACACTGGAGAGATAGTTGGAGTAGTGCACCAGAGCCCAAACTGCAGAAGAAAATTATTTTTAACACTCTACCATTGGCAGAAGTGGCACCAAAGCCCAAATTTCAGAAGGAAAATTTTTCAACACTGCACTGGATAGCGGCTACCAACACCCGAACTCGTAGAATTTTGACCAACACCTTCTTTGAGATTGGATACAGTGCAAGAAGATAAACTTAGAGGAAATTCAAGCTGAGTCTGGCGAGACGGATGAGGGCACACCGGGCCTGTCCGGGATGGATTTTCAAGTCAAAAGGCTGAATTACTAAAGGGAAAAAGTCATTTGTTATCCTGCTTATAAATACTTAAGGGAATTTGTTAGGTATATTTCATCACATCGATCATTGTACGCAGTCTTTGAGGGAGAGAAGTTCATTCTCTTCGGGATTTTCTTCTTTACTTTTTACCTTTTCAATTTGAATGATCACCTCGTTGGTTTTGTACTTGGAATAGATGAGGATACTTGTTTTCCCTGGTGGTTTGTCCATGGCTTGATGGTTAGTGTTTGAATATCATTTATGCAAGACGTTGATTCTCTTTTCAAGATTATTATAAGTACTTCATTTCATATACTTATTCTTTAGATGGATCTTCAAATATTATATGTTGGCTCATTAGTTGAACTCAGAAGATGGAAACTAAAAGGTTAAGAGGAATGATAGGGTAGGTTTCACTATCTGTTCAAAAGATCAAGATTTGATTTCTTTGTTAGAGGATAGACATGCCTCTGCAACCTCTATTCCAGTTGAGTCAAGAAGTTTCAACTGCTTATAGTTCTCCTGCAACCATAGGGACAGGTGTTAGGCTCAGAGATAGTTTTTGGCTATTCGGGAGAATAGTTGAGAAGTTAGTTCGTAACTTGCAACCATTTTGTATTAATCGTTGTCTAGCATATTTGAACTTTTCAAAACCTCAACCCTTTCCAAAATTAATCTAGTTTCTAGATTAAGTTAAAACCAAGCTTAGTAGAACAATCTCAAACCTTTTCTCCATTTTACTAGTATTTTATTAATAGTTAAAATAAAGTACCAACAAGCAATTAATCGGATGTCTCTGGTGGTACGATATCGTACCTTCATCGTAATATTACTTGATGATCACATGCGCCTATGTATAGCTGGAGCAAAGATATCAATTTTGGCGTTGTTGCTAGACTTGTCGAAGATTGCTTTTCTATTAAATTTATTTAGCTATTCAGTATTGTTTCACTAAATTAGACTTTTGCTTTTGTTCAAGTATTTAATTTTGTAAGTATATTATAGGTAGATTTTTTTTAGTATTTTACCATCTTATTAACATAAAAATCTTGGAATATAAATGTGTTGAATGATGGGTATTTATATTTTGGTGATCCATGTCTGAATTATGGAGGACCCCACTTGTGGAAACACTGTCATACTTGTGGTGGATATGGTGATCTCGATGGCCATTGAGAAGTTAACAAATTTCTTATTCCCTTTCCCCAACTCTATTATGATCCTCCGATTGTTTTTGATACTTACATGAATAATGAAGAGGAGTAAACATCATGATCAAATGGGTGATATAGTAAAATAGATCCTGAGCATATGGAAGTACTGGGAGGGAGTAGAATACTGAACAAAGCAGCCTAGAGTATGAGCACCAAGTTCAGGAGATGAAGGCTGAGATAACTTGTAATGATTTGCAAGTCACAATCTTAGCCAATACTTAAGAACCTCAAGTGGAAGAAATGAGTGAGTTCTTGCAGCACGATCAACGAATAAAATTTCATGGATCTGAAGGTCTTACATACATGTGTAATCAAATTCATGGAAGGAGAATAGAGTATACAAGAGATAAAAACCAATTGCTCAAGTATCATGACCTTTCAGCTCTTTTTGAATGGTTTGCTTCTTTTCGAGACCACCCAACTATAAAGTATTACGATACTAGCTAATGCATGGAACAGGAAGAATAATTCCAAGTATTAGACTATTCTTTATTGGTTGATGTTGATGTTGAGGGAGGTGGATGATAAACGCAAGGATGTCAATCATAATTCAATCTTGGATTTAAGACGTATTAGTCCTCATTCTAAAAACATTTCGACATTGTTTGTGGAAAACTAGAAAGAGATCCTTCAAAGCCTATGGAGAGATGTGATGTGGAATAATACTCTGTAAATAAAATTTATTATGCCAAAGAGACATAAAGACATCCCTCATTTAAGGGATGAAGAAGGGCAAGATGCGACATTTATTACTTGGTCCCTTCATGTTTACACCACCGCCTCTTGACATAACAACAAATTGGAAAGAAATTAGGGTGAAATTTAATCTAACAATGGAAGTAAAAGTGGTAAAAATTGATGGTATCGTGCCGCGATGTTAAGTCAGGCGCTTGTTGAGGCAAACTGAATTTGTAATAGTGTAGTTATTCATTTTCTTGGTATGTAACTTTTGTTGTTTTGTTTTGTCTGCAGAGAGAAGGGGAGGTCTGTATACCTGGAATCAAATATAAGAAGCAATATCTTGAGCTTAAGTGAGTCTTGCAACCCACAAATCCATGAGACATGATGCTAGCTAGGCCCTCGAGGCCTTAGGGAGTATTTCTCACCTATGTCTAATTTTTATTGTGTAAATACTCGAGGATAGAGCATAACTTTAAGTTTGGGGTGAGGGTATATCATCTGGTATTTTGAAGCTATAAGTGAGTATTCCATAATGTTTTTAATTGAAAAAATTGAAAATGGCTTACCTCACCCTTCAGTGTTTCTTATGGCCTCG
The DNA here is from genome assembly GCA_018107945.1 of Datura stramonium. Lineage (NCBI taxonomy): Eukaryota > Viridiplantae > Streptophyta > Magnoliopsida > Solanales > Solanaceae > Datura > Datura stramonium. The sequence continues at coordinate 17,555 of JACEIK010010214.1, forward strand.
GTTCTTTTCCAAGGGTGAGACCTTGGACCGGTGCAAATTTTTTTTATTTTTAGGTAGCTTTTTAACTTTTAGAGAATAAGAGGCCTTTCCGTATGATGGATGGATGACGACCATTTTAAGTGAAAACTGAATAGATCTTTTCATCTTTAGGATGGAGTCAAAACTACCACTTGTGTGCTCTTTGATATTCCACTGTAGTTAAGTTAGAAGCGACAAAGTGGTCATGAATGCAAGAGAAGTGTACAATCTGTCTGAAACAAATAGGTTCTTTAACTTGACTCAAGAAAATAGATCATAATGACTTAAAAAAATGGAAATTCATTCAATATGGTTATGTGGATATTTGTCCATAGCAAAACTTATTCAGATCATGATGCCATGAGGGATAAGCGAGATAGTTATGTGGTTTGTGTACATAGTGTAACATCTAGAATTTGCCTAAGTGTGTATAGGATAGCTATTTTCCAAGGAGATAAGATGATTAAGGCATTTCTTTTAAAAAACAACCATGTTTGTCCATTGTTGTTGTACCTTCCTTAACATTATCCGTAGTTAACCCTATTGAACTATAAGCCTTAAGTTTCTTATTAGCCACAAAAGAAGTTTATTTACTTTTAGCTATGTGACCTCCATAATTTTGATCCAATGACATTCTAATACACTTTTGAGATTTATAAATGAAGCACTCCACTGGTAACAATGTTATGAAAAGGAAAGAAAGATAAAAATATGGATGGCAATGAGAAAAATAGGAAAGAGGGGTGCCAATAGATGTTGTTTACTGTTTGTGATCATAAAGAAAATATTCTAATAGTTGATTATCTTTATTGATATTCTAAGAAGAAATTAGAAGTGATGTAGTATAAAAAGGGGAATGAGAAAAGAAAAGAATATTAGTAAAAGAAAGGGTGAGCAGAGAAGAAAAATGGTGACAAGAAAGATGAAGTAACAATGTCTTAAAGTTCTAGATTATGAGCCACTTCATTAAACAAAATTACTTCTTACCCATCCCCTTAGCCGACATTACAACCAGGGAAAGTCCTACGATCTTACTCTTTTTGAAGTAATTAAGTAATCCTGACCGTACATGAGGCAAGCCTATGGCATGTTTCCTGCATGGAACATCATTTGTGAGAGAGAGTGTTCCTTGTTTACTATGTTTCATGTTTTTGAATTAATAATATGAGGTGGGAGTGAACATCACTAAATAAGTGAGGGAATAAGATGGTCAAAGTCTGTGTATTGTGTGCTACATTTTCTATACTTACTAAGCAGTTCAGGTTGCTTGAAATGATGAGTGTTATAGATTTTTTTTTTATGTAGTTTCAAATGTGAAGAACTTCTTTATGTATATGCGGTGGATTGATTATGAATTGATGAAGCACTTATTCATGTTCTCTATTCTAGTTACTTTATGAGAATTGATAAGGTGAAAAGTGGTGTGAAAAAGAAGTGTTTGTTTAATATAAGTAAGAATTGTTCGAGGATGAAAACGGTTCAAGTGTGGGTGGTGATATTAGGCATATTCTTTTGCGCAATTGTGATATTTCTTTACCCATCTGTTATCATGTTTTGGGATGATTATCCTTATGAAATGCATGATTTCATGAATGTGTGTGTGAAATGAGCTAACAAATGTTTTTAGATTATTTTAAAGGTGTAACACATGAAAGAATACTCAAAAATGGTGCAAGAAGAAAGCGGAACTCGTTGAAAATTTGGTCTAGTGGATAGCTGAAGTTTCACGACCCAAGCTTGGACCCCTCTGATCGATACATGAGACCTAAACCACGGAAGGCTCAAGTCATCCATGGAATGGAAACTCATGAGCATATAACAAAGCGGAAACCGATATCTAAAATCTCAATAAGCAGAAGTTTGAATAACATAATCATACATTAAACGATAACATCATAATACTATGTCGCGACCCAAGAAGAGGCCCAGATCAAGAAACGAGATACGTAACCCTAGAGAGACTCCAAGTCAACCCTTGTCATGAACATAACACCTAAACTCAACATAATCAAGCAGAAATCTAACATAGAGAATATAGCGGAAATCCGGAAATATCGTAACATATGAAATACATAATACAGGGCAGAAACTAAATACATATCATGTCTGAAAGACCTATACTAATGACGGTTGATGGGATGAGACCCCAACCATATAACTATAGTCTGAAACTGAAATAATAAATACAACCGATAAAGGTCCTCAAAGAGGTGAGACTCACCTTTTGGATACATGAAGATTCTAATATTGAGAGTTTGGCTACTAGTAGGACTGAGCCTGAATATCCGAGCTCGTATCATTAAAACAATACAACATGAAGTATGTGGCCCAGTACGTGGAAATGTACCGAGTATATAAGGTAAGTAAAACATCTTAGGTTAGTAAAATCAATGATCGTGCATAACATAAAAACATCTCATTATAAGAGTATGAGAGTAGGGCTTTCATGTTATTATTCAAAACATGATTCATACATAACTGAGTATCATAACTAAATCAATTGACCCAAAGCTGAAATTGATTATGCATAAGTAAAACTGAACATTGGGTCAAACCTTCTGAAAACATGCTAACATGATCGATGAACATGCATAACTGAAATCATGAACATTGGGAGACTCGTCAGACAACGACATTACCACGATAGAGCTTACGTGGTTCATTACACTTATGTGGGCAGAGCCGCCGAAAGCCTTTCTATGGTAAGGATGCTTCCATGATATCGATATCGTTGCAAATCCCCTTCGGAGCAGGGAAGCCTGCACAAGGGCGGTCCCAAATAACTGTATGTACCCCACGTTGGCATGTAGTTCGAGGCATAGGGCTGACTGACCCTAGCCTACGCGGTGCAAGATATTACTCCCAAAACATGCATATGCTCCCCATCGTTTTTCAATGATATTGAACCATCATCTTGCGAAGAAGATGACTCATAACGTACATGCATAAATCTGAAATTAAAGCATGAGGAGCCTTGGGCTCAAACCATACTACAATCTAAAAAGAAAAGAGTCTAGACTCGAAATCCATGGTAAGCTAACATGAAATTTAGATAAATCATCACACATACTTGACCATATGGCTTGCAAAATGCTAAAACATGCTTGACATAGACTTGATCATTCAAAAACATGAACATGGACATGGGTAATTCGGAAATCATTATTTCACTATATGCATATCATCATGCTTGAATACATATATCATAGATCTAAACATTCACTAACCTCCATGGATGCGAACTATGATTTGTGCTTTGAAACATAATTTAAAAATTGAAAACATTGTAAAATGTGCCTATTAATTATAATTCAACATTAAAAATGTACAGATCATACCCATGATTGATACTTAGAAAATTCATGTTAGTTAAAACCCCACGGATTCATCAACTAGAAATTCTTATGAAATTGAAGAGGGATTGAGCATGGGTGTGGGATGGACACAATCTGCTAATAACCATACATACCTGGAGAAACCTGATTTTATAAACCCTCTTGAAAGCCCAATGAAATTTGGGGAAGAACTTGATGAATCTAAGCTTGATCACCTTTAGGGGCTTCTACACTTGCATGCATAGAAGAGATAGACTTAGAATGAACTTACCCTCTTTAAAACACAGCTTTTTAAGCTTAAAGAGACGCAGTAGAGCCCTTAGAAATTTGGAATTATAGAAAACCCCTTAATAAATTCGCAGGAAAATACTTTCACGCGCTCCCAACGAGGGACTGACGACTCGGTTGTCCGCTTTCGCATAAGCACTAACAATTTATCTTAGAGGGTCAACACAAGGTACACCATGACTGATGGTGTACCAGAAGACTCGTGAGACCAAGTCGGGCATGGACCGGGTCTAAACTACCAAATCCCCGACCATGGCTATCATAACAAATCGTGGTGCCGACTCACGACTCACGGTCACACCAATGGTCACCCTCAAATCTCAAAAGCCAACCAAGTTCAACTCCTCCCAATGAGTCACTTAATGACTCATGGTGAACCTCATGGGTCACTGGACGACTCGCCTTTGTGACCTGCGTAGAAAATCTTGTTTTCTTCATTTCAACCCTTGGGTCTAATCTTAAGGACTTTCGGGGTATTACAACATTCCCTTGGAGAAATTTCTTTTTTTCCTCGAATGTGGGAAACATACTAAAAATTGAGGAATACAATCATCATACTCAAATACTGAACATTTAAGCTAAAAACCGACGGAATGACTGACTCTGGATTGAATTACATGACTGAACTGGAATTCATGAGTCGTACATATAAATATTGTCATGAAAGAAACTGCACATGAACAAAACATGAAACTTAATAGAGTACTAGGGGGAAACTCGATACCTCGAATAAACTCAGAGCTGGAAGGGAATAGATGCGGGTATTTAGCCATCATATCTACTTTGGCTTCGCACATAGCTCCATCAACGTGTTGATTCCTCTACAAAACCTTTACGGAGGCTACTTGTTTGTTTAGCTTTCGAACCTGACAATCAAGTATTTCCAATCGAACTCCTTCATAACTAAGGCTATCTTTCACACCAACACTATCCACCAAGGAGACAAATCCGTGAGCTGGATAACCCAAGCACTTCTTTTAAAAGCGATACAAGGAAAATTGGTTGAACTGAAGCTAATTCTGAGTGGCAAATCCAACTCATATGCTACCTTGTCAACTCATTTCACATTCCTATATGGACCAACATAATGGGGACTAAGTTTACCTTTTTTTCGAACCTCATCACTCCCTTCATGGGAGATACAATGAATGTAATCATCAATCATCAACTTCAAACTCTAGCCCCTTCTCCTCACATCTGCATAAGACTTTTATGACTCTGAGCTGGTTTAAACCTGTCCTCATAAGCTGAAACTCTTCTCCATAGCCTCCCTGGCTAAATCTGTACCTATCACCACAGCTTCACCAACTTCAACCAACCAATAGGCGTATCTACATATTCGCCCATAGAGAGCCTCAAACAGAGCCATCTAAATACCGAATGGTAGCTGTTGTTATATGCAAACTCAATGAGAGGAAAATGATCATCCCAACTACCCTTGAAATCAATCATCCGCGCTATCAACATATACACCTCAAGAGTCAGAATGGTCTGCTCCGCCGACTCATTTGTTTGCGGGTGAAATGTTGTGCTAAGCTTAGCCTGAGTACCAAGTCCCTTCTGAGACGATCTCTAAAACTAGGAGGTAAACCGAGAAACTCTATCTCGAGCAGATGGAAAAGGTCTCTCCATGCAACCTGAACTAACTCCAAATATATATACATCTTAGCATAATCCTCCATTGAATCGATAGTTTTTACTGGTAGAAAATGAGTTGCCTTAGTCAACCTATCTACAACCACCCAAAGAGTCATAGTGTAGTCGAGTACGAGGAAACCTTTTAATGAAGTGCATATTGATTTCCTCCCACTTCCATAAAGGGATACTAATGTCTTGGAGCACCAGGTAATTGATGCTCAACCTTCACAATTTGACAATTCGGACACTTAGCCACAAACTCTGCTATGTCCTTCTTCATGCCATTCCACCAATGGACTTCCCATAGGTCATGGTACATCTTGGTGGCACTTGGATGTATAGAATATGGGGAACCATGAGCCTTATGCAACATCCACTCCCTTAGATCATCAACACCTGGTACACACAATGACCCTAATATCTTAGCACATCTCCCCGTTGGGAGAAAACTCCACTTTTGTGATCTGGAATGACATCCTTCTATTTTACAAAAATTATCCCGCCTTGTCTAGATTTGACCTCACCCAAGGAATATTCTAACCCATTTTTGAATAATGACACGTCCATTTGCCAGGTCAACAAGATGGACTCTTAGCCATTCAAACCAATGTACATCCTTCACGAATTCTTTCCTTTCCTCATATACATGGAACACACTCTCCATAGAAAGCCTCCTAAGAGAATCTGCCACCACACTAGCTTTGCCCGGATGATAAAGGAAACTCATATCAAAATCCTTCAAAAGCTCCAACCACCTTCTCTGACGTAGATTTAGATCCTTTTTGGTAAACACGCTATAAGCTTTTGTGGTCCATAAACACATCCACATGGACCTTGTACAGATAGTGTCTCCAAATCTTTAAGGCAAATACTACCAGCCAACCCCGAGGTCGTGAGTCTGATAGTGTCTTTCATGGACCTTCAGCTGTCCAGAAGCATAGGCTATAACTATACCATGCAGCATTAATTCACAACCAAGGCTGATCCTGAAGCGTCGCAATACACCACAAACCCATCGATACCCTCAGGTAGGGTCAACAGTGGTGCTAAGGTGAGTCCAGTATTCAACTCTTGGAAGCTCTTCTCACAAGCCTCGACCATGGAACTTCACTTTCCGGGTCAATGAGTTAATGGTGCTGCAATTGATGAAAACCTTCAACAAACACCGATAATAACCAGCTAAACCCATGAAACCTCTGATATCCGGAGGACTAACTAGCCTAGGCCAATTCATCACCACTTCTATATTTTGAGAGTCCACCTGTACGCGCACTCACCTGACACCACATGACCCAAAAATGCCACTGAGTTCACAAAATTACACATTTGCTTAACTTAGTATACCAACTGTGATGATCCTTAAGAGTCTATAGCACCATTCTCAAATGAGCTGTGCATGCCTCTTTTCTACAAGAGTATATGATTCATCTATGAACACAATCACAAACATATCCATGGCTGAACACCTTAATTAGTAATAGCCCGTAAAGGCTCAGGAATAGACCCGGGAGTTTAATTTGAAAAGTGCAGTAAACTGGAAAAACATCACAAAATGAATCACCCTATGACTCGTGGGTATAGGGTACCACGAGTCGTCACAAGCTTTCGTGGTTTGGGAAGTCAAATAATATGATACGATAGAATAACCCGTTGTCAAGAACAACGAATCGTATTCACTCGCCACATCGGGAGGTTTGGACTTAGACAGAGGAGGAAGTAACGGGGAATCCCATGATCTTAAGGCAGGACGACCTGTTTTTCAAGTCTTCATTCGTAAGGTTGAAGGTTCCAACGTATGACTGGATCAAACCACGACTCAAGGAAGTCACCACGAAGTCGCGGGGTGAGGCTCGTAAGAAGGAAAGGTTACTTGGTCAAGGAGTTGGCGATGGTCGATCCAACGACCTCGTCCTTGGAAGTTACGACTCGTCCTGACGAACTGTGGGACAGATCCGAGGCATGAAACGAAATAGTGGACTCAACGACTTGATACCACGAAGCTGTGGTATATTGTCGCGACCCGCTGGGTCGCTCGTTGGTCCATCCAAGGTAGGTTTTCAGGAAATTATTTTAAGGGCATTTTTGACCTTTTCACATTTTTAGCCCCCTAAACTACGCCGTTTTGGATATTTTCCCTGTATGATAATATGAATTAAGTCCTTTGCGTGTGCCCATTCTCATCCAAGAATTGAGAGATTTTGGGAGACTCCAAGTCTTCTTCCCTAAGTTTCCATCAATTTCCTCTTATGGGTATTCAAGGAGTTACGAATCAACCCATTTCTAGGTATGTAGAGTTTTAAATGGGTAATCTTACCTCCCCATTCCCAATTTCCTGATTTAAAATCATGAATCCTCCTATTCAAAGTGTTTGGGGTTTTACTCAAATGCATGAAAATATTATTTCTCTTATGTATGATTTAAATGAGTTTTAGTTATTGAATTATGAATGATGGGCAGGTTTTATCATTATTTTCTTTTAATCCTGTTTCAATCTTTTAAATCCTAATTTTCCCTTTTGATGAAAATTCATGGAAGTTATTATTTATGATGAATACCGTATAAATTAAGTTTATTGATGATGGAAAAGCATGACTTTCTAGTTACCCATGTTTATGAGCATATTTTGAAAGAATTGAGTATGATGAAGCAATCTTGAAATTTCCACATGTTGAAGAATGATTTACGATTTATGAAACATATTACATGATTTATCGATTTATGATGTTGGCCTATGGAAAGGCTTTGATTCTGGCTAAGAATGTTTTAAAGGGGATCAAATATAATTAATGTTATATCTTAGCCAATGAATTTTTACGAATGATTTTATTGATTTACGTATGAGCTTCACATGCATGTTTTTGGGAGTCGTGTCTTAACACCGAGCAGCCCGGCATTCAAAGGACTACGCCGGTGTCTCACAACCACGTTCCACCATTGGTTCTAATGTTATATATTTTAGTGAGCTCAATACCCTCAAATATGATATCATGGTTAACTATCGACCTCGCCTCGCAAGCCAAGGTCGCCTTCACTTGGAGTGAGTAGTTGGGGCATCATGAAAGGTTCTACCATGATGGTGTCGGTTATGACAAGTCCTCCCATTGTTCCGCATGTTTTATGCATTGATATAATATGTTATTGGCTCAAGATATGTTTTAATAATGATTACTTACGATTATTGTTATGAACAATTTAGGAATGATTTCAAAGCCTTGAGCCTTATGTTTTCTTATAAAGTTTAAGATATATGCATGATGTCCTTCTTCTATTTCTATTTATGAGTTTTTCTTTTTATTTTTAAAAAATTATCTTTTACTTATCTATCATACTCGATACCTTTAATGCACCGACCGCATACTTTCTATGATGTATCATTTCATGACAGGTCCTAATCTTAGGTTAATCCTCATCCTTAGTCCATCTTAGTTTACATTCTCAACATATTGCGGGAGTCCTCATGTTTCGAGGGCTGTTTGCAGGATTTTATGCTATCTTACATTTAAGTATTATTCAGTAAGTTAGTTGGGGATGTTCCATCGCCCATCGTATGTTGTAGAGGCTGCATCATGTGTAGTATTCAGCCTAAGTGTGCACGTCCACTCGTTTTATGTAATGTTATTCTATGATTTAATTTCTACTATGTTTCTTTTATGATTATCATTCCGTTTATTCTGATTAAGATTAGCTGAATGCATGTGCCATGGGTTGGATTCTGCGTGCCCCTGGGGTCCTTTGTCCCATGTCTACGATTTGGGTATATGTTCGGGTTGTGACAAACTTGGTATTAGAGAAAAGGTTTAGAGTGTCCTAGGGTGTCTGAAAGCCACGTTATGTAGAGTCTTCTTAATGGGTGTGAAGCATGCCACACTTATGACGAAGAGGCTGTGAGACGTTTTAGGAATGTTCCATTTTCTTCATGATTCTTATCATGCGTAGAGTATGAAGTTCTAAAGTTCTTTCCATTCTCGTGCTTTACGTGCTCGCAGATACGTCTCCTAGATGAGTGATTGGAAGAAGACATGGCAAAGGTCGCCAACAAGTACCACCAGCCTGTGTAGACCTAATGATGATCATGTTACTTATGCCGAAGCCCGAGCGCCTCTTTGACATCTTTGCGCTCAGATTAACTAGCAGGTGGCCCGTGCTCCTTAAAATGGGAATGAAGCCACCTAAAAGGCTACGATATGAGTGTCCTCTACCCCCCGAGAAAGGATAATGTAGTTGATGATGTGATTAGTAGGCTTTCTATGGAATGTGTGTCCCACGTGGATGAGGGGAAGAAGGACTTGGTGAAAGATGTCCACCGGCTTGCAAGAATGGGAGTCAGATTGCTTGACTCGGCAGATGGTAGCATTGTTGTGCATAACGGATCAGAATCATCCTTAGTTGTTGATGTTAAATCAAGGAACATGAGGATACAAATTTGAGGAAGCTAAAGGAGGCGATGCAAGGTCAAAAGTTGGATGTTTTCTCTCGAGGGGAAGATGCCGTGCTACGATAATAGGGTCTTCTATGTGTCCCAAATGTTGATGATTTTAGAATACAGATATTGCATGAGTACATGGTACCGTATATTCTATTCATCCAGATCCCCGTGATGTATGGGACTTGCGAGAAATCTATTGGTGGGATGGTATGAAGAAAGATATTGTAGAGTTTGTAGCAAAATGTCCAAACTGCCAACAAGTGAAAGTCGAACATCAATGGCCGGGAGGCGTACTCATGATATCGATCCCCACTTGGAAGTGGGAGGAAATAAATATGAATTTTAATATGTGTGCTCACTGTACTCGCCGACACTATGAAATTTATTTGGGTGGTGGTAGACCGACTAACGGCTGCACACTTCCTACCGGTCAATACCATAGATTCAGCGATGATTATGCCAAGTTTTCTATTCGAGTTGGTTCGACTTCGTGGAGTGCCCTTGCATATCATCTCGCACCGAGATACTACTTTTTACCTCTAGTTTTGGCGGTCTTTTCAAAAAGGACTTGGGATGCAAGTTAAGTCAGTACAGCCTTCCATCCACAAATAGATGGCAAGGAAGAATGAACCATTCAGACCCTTGAGGATATGTTGAGGGCATGTGTTATGGATTTCAAAGGTAGTTGGGATGATCATTTGCTCTTAACCGAGTTTGCTTATACAACAATTAATTTACCTAAATGGCACCGTTCAAGGCTCTTTACGGGCGGAGGTGCAGATCTCCCATTGGATGCTTTGAGGTTTGTGAGGCAGCTATGATAGGACCAGATTCAGTTCATGAGGCGATGGTAAAGGTTCGTATGATAAGGGACCGGTTAAAAACCTCTCAGAGTCGTTAGAAATCGTATGTTGACGTGAGGAGAAGGGATATGGATTTTGATGTGGATGACTGGGTGTTTCTAGTCTCTCCCATGAACGGAGTCATTCGTTCGGAAAGAAAGCAAACTCTTACCTCAAGAGTATTGGTCCCTTATCGGGTTGTAAGGAGAGTTGGTGGTGTCGAGTATGATTGACTTGCCATCGGAGTTATCTTCTGTTCATCCTGTCTTCCATGTGTCACTTTTGAAAAGTGCTTGGGGTGACCCAGCTTCGCAGGGTTCCGGGTAGATAGCATTAGTGCAAAGGATAGCCTCAAGAATGAAGAAATTTCGGTGAAATCTTTGATCGTCAAGTCCATAAGCTAAGGGATAAAGAAGTAGCTCACGTTGGAAGTATTATGGAGGAATCAGCATGGAGGGAGCTACGTGGAAGACAAGCAGACATGATGCTAGATATCCACGCTTGTTCTCACTGCTCGGTTTTGACTTGGAGGTATCGCTTGCCCTATGAATCTATTTATTTTTCATGTTTGGTTCATAAAAGTCATTTTATAAGTATAAATGTGTATGTAGAGTATGAGATTAGTTCAACGATGTGGTTTGATTCGGAGGTACTCATTCCGTGAAAATTTTGGTCAAAAAATGATCTGTATAAAGCTATGATAAATTGTATGTTTCTGTTTTCTTCGTTGATTCCTACATTCGAGGATGAATGTTTCAAGGGGGAGATATTGTAATGTTACAAAAGGCCAAAGAATAGACCCGGGAGTTAAACTTAAAAAGTGCATAAAACTGGCAAAATATCATAGAACGGACGACCCTACGACTCGTGCTAGGTAACACGAGTCATCACAAGCTGCTGTGGCTTGGGAAGTCAGGGAAATAATGGAGACAACTATGTGCAACGAACCACATTTTCGTGAACAAACAACAAATCGTTGTCACCAGTCGTGGGGAGGTTTGGACTTAGTCGAGGGAGGGAAGTAATCGCATCCACGTATCAGGCATAAGAGGGATGACCCGTTATTTCAAGTCGTCGTTCGTGGGTTGAAGGTTCCAGTGCAGACGATGGATGGAAACCACCACTCATTGGAAGTCACCACGAGTCGGTGGAAATGCTATGGGAAGGAAAGCGATTTGGTCAAGGGAGTTTGTGACGATCGATCAAATGACTCGTCCATTGAAGTCACGACTCGTCCTGACGAGCCGTGGGACGGATCAAAGGAATGAGATGAAGCAGTGGATCAAATAAACATGATACCAAGAGTCGTGGTATGTTGTCACAGCCCATTGATATCAGTCGTTGTTCAGTCCGGGGTAGGTTTTTAGGGAAACTATTTTAAGGGTGTTTTCAATCTTTCCATGTTTTTAGCCACTAAACTACGTCATTTTGATATTTTCTTGAGTATTATAAGATGAGATAAGTCCTTTATGCATGCCTATTCTCATGCAAGAATTTTAGAGAGATTTGGGAGATTCAAGGTCTTCTTCCAAGTTTCCATCATTTTCTTTAGGGTATTAAAGCGAGTTTCAATCAGTCATTCTCAGGTATGTAGGGTTTTTTAAATAGGTGGAATTCTTTCACCCATGCCCGATTTCGATTTAAATCAAGGAATCCTCCTATTCAAGTCTATGGGGTTTTACTCAAATGCATGAAAATGTGATTTTTCTTTATGGGTATGATTTAAATGAGTTTTAGTTATGAATGATGGGCAGGTTTTATTATTATTTTCGTTTAATCATGTTTCAATCTTTTAAATCAAAATTTTCCCATTTGATGAAAGTTTATGGAAGTTATGATTTATGATGAATACCCTATAATTTGAGTTTATTAATGATGGGAAAGCATGACTTTCTAGTTATCCATGTTTTTGAGCATATTTTTAAACAATTGAGTATGATGAAGTAATGGGCAATCCCACATGTTGAAGAATGATTTACGATTTATGAAACGTATTACATGATTTATCGATTTATGATGTTGATCGATGGAAAAGATTTGATTCCTTGGCTAAGGATGTTTTAAAGGGGATTAGTGATGATAAAATGTGATAACTTAGCCAATGAATTTTAATGCATGATGTTATTGATTTTACGATGAGACTATATGCATGTTTGAAGCCGTGAGCCTAGTACCGAGTAGCCCATTAAAAGGACTACACCGGTGTCTTATAACCATGCCACCATGGGTTCTAATATATATATTTTATTGATACTAATCCCCTTAAATGTGATATCACGGCGTTAATCCACGACCCTCGCCCTGAAAGCCAAGGTAGGCTCTGCCCACTTGAGTGAGATAGTTGGGGCATCATGAAAGGCTCTACTATGATGGTGTCGGTCATGACGAGTCCTCAGCAGTTGTTCAGAGTGTTTTAAGTGCATTGATATAATATGTTATTGGCTCAAGATGTTTTACAATGATTGCTTACGATTATGATTATGAACACTTTATGAATTATTTTAAAGCGTTGAGCCTTATGTTTTCCTATGAAGTTTACAATATATGCCTGATGTCCTTATTCTCTGTCTATTTATGAGTTTTTCTTTATTTTAAAGAAATTATCCATTTTACTTACCACATACTTTCTATGTTGTATTGTTTCATGATAGAGGACCCGGCTCTCAGGCTCATCCTCATCCTTACTCCATCTCAGCTTACATTCTCAGCTTATTGGTGAGTCCTCCTATTTCGAGGGCTGTTTGGTAGGCTTATGCTATCTTACGCCTTTGCATTGTTCGGTTAGTCGGGATGTTGTCCTATCAGTACATCGTATGTTGTAGAGGCTTTCTAGACCATGTGTAGTATTTAGCATATGTACATCCAGTGTTTATAATGTTATGCTATGATTTCGTTTCTGCTATGTTTTTAAGGATTATCATTCCTCTTATTTGATTGAGATTAGTTGTATGCATGTTCCATGGGTTGACTTGGGCTCCCGTCCCTATCCTGTGTTTATGATCCGGCACGTCATCGTGAAACCCGGAACTAGCCTTCCTCACTAGTTATTTTCTTCTCTATCAAATCCGCATACACAACAGCTATCATTCCAGTATCCGCATGGCCTCGTTAGAGGCCCTTTAGGGCTATGAGATGTAGATCTGCCAATTGGCTGGTTCGAAGTTAGTGAAACTATGATGATAGGACAAGATTCAATCCATGAGGCTACGGAGAAGGTTCATCTCATACGAGACAGGTTGAAACAGCTCAAAGTCAAAAGTCCTATGCCGATGTGAGAAGGAGAGAATTGAGTTCGAAGTGATGATTGGGTATTTCTTTGAAGGTGTCTCCCATGAAGGAGTGATGATATTTGGAAAGAAAGGAGAACTTAGCCCTCGTTATCTTGGCCCCTACCGGATTGGGAAACGGGTTTGCAAGGTGGCATATGAATTGGAGTTGCAATCGGAATTAGCTTCCGTGCATGCTGTTTTCCATGTATCACTCTTGAAGAAGTGTTTGGGTGATCCCGCGCTAGTTTTCCTGGTAAACAGTGTTGGTGTGAAATATAGCCTTAGTTATGAAGAGGTTCCGGTGCAAATACTGGATCGTCAGGTTCGAAGGCTAAGAAATAAGAAAGTAGCTTTAGTCAAAGTTTTATGGAGGAATCAACATGTTGAGGGAACTACATGGGAAGCCGAAGAAGACATAATAGCTAGATACCCAAATTTATTCTCTACCGGCTCAGTTCCAGCTTGAGGTATCGTTTGCTATACTCTATATAGTTTTCATGTTCAATTCATGCCCAAGTTTCTTTTATGTCAACATATCTATGTATGGTCGAATTAAGTTTAGCCATGTAGTTCAGTTCGGAGGTAGTCATTTCATTGGTTTTCATCTTACTAATCAGTATTTGAATATGATGGTTGCATTTCTCTACTTTTTTGTAAGTGTTTTCTAACATTCGAGACAAATGTTCCTAAGGGGGAGATATTGCACCCTAGAAGCCCTAAGATCAGAGTCGGGAGTTGAAACGGAGAAAACCAATCTGGCAACAGGTCATAGAACGAGTCATTTTGTGACTCAGTAGGGTAGGCCATGAGTCGTGATATGACTTTGGAAGGAGGTTCAGGTGTGAGTTGGAATTTTGGAATTTGAGGTCCCCATAGACCTAACCACGAGTTGTGGTTTGACCTCATGACTCAAGCTCAGCCGCCAGGGCAGATTTTGGAAAGGTGAAGGGGGCCTGGCAGCGTACCCTATGGAAGGTCCCCATAAGTCATGGTCAGTCACAATGATTCGTGGGATGGGTCATGGTTAGCATATTGGAAATAATCTAAAATTTTAGGCAGTGAAGGTGACGGGTGGTGACCATGAGTTGTGGTCACCGCAATGACTCGTGATGTCCCCCGTGACGAGCCCTAGATGAGCTGTTATACACTGCACTGGATGACCGATGCCAAGACTCATTCCTTGGACGATGACTCGTCCAGTCCCTCGTTGGGACTGGCAGTCAGTTATTTTCTACGAGTTTAGTAAAGGCTTTTTCAATCTTATGATCCTAAGGCCTAAATTACTGCCGTTAAGCTATGAATGATGAGTTTTAAGAGGCAGTTCATTTTAGGCCATTCTTCCTCATGCATGCAAAGTTAGAAAGTTGTGAGAGGTGATCAAGTCTATTCTTCTTCAAGTCTTTTCACCTCATTGGGTAATCAAGGAGTGAAAAATCAGATCTTCCCCGGGTATGTAGGATTATGAATGGGGTATCCGCTCATATCCATGCCCACCCTCTCCTAATCATTGAAATTTTATGTCGATTCTATGGGGTTTTAACCCAATGCCATGGAAATTCAAATTCTCCACATAAGTATGATTTAAATGTGTTTCTACTATTAAATTATGATTCATGGGCAAGTTTTACCTTGTTTTTAGTTAAAAGTCATGTTTCAAGCTTATAAATTAAAAATGCCCAATTATGAAAAGTTCTTGAAAGTTGAGATTTATGATGAATGTTCTAGTATGACAAGATATTTATGATAAAAAGCATTTTTTCAAGTTACCCATGTTTATGATCAAGTTATCAAGCAAATTATGTATTTTCAAGTATTTTAAAGTATCTGACAATGCCCACATGTTCAAGTATGAGTTATCATTTTACGAATTGAGCTCATCACATGGATTTGACTTTAAGTCTCCAATTTATATTCAACTTGGTATTGTTTGAGCAAAAAGACCATCATATATATGATTTCTCGAATATGATATTCATTTGATTATTTAGCTTCGTCAATAGACTATGGTATGCTTCGTTGAAAACAATGGAGAGCATACATATTTGGGAGTGAGTGTCTAGCACCTAGGAGGCTAAGGGTCGACCACCATATGCCTTAGAACTACGCGCCAACGTAGGTTTATACATATCTTATATACATTCGGACCTCCCTTATGAGCTATCCCCTGCCCTGATTAGGCCTCGAGCTTGGATATCGATAGCATGGTATCATCCTTAGCCCTGACAATGCTTTGGATGACTCTACCCACTTGAGTGTGATAGTTGGGACCACGAAGCTCTCCCTATCGTGGTATGTCGGTTAAGACGAGTCTTCATTGTTCCTCATGGATTTGTTGTCCATGGTTACCATTCATGATATACATATCTATATATGTTCTAAAGCAGGTTTGACCCAATGTTCAGCTTTACTTATGACTATGAAATTTCAGCTTGGGTCAATCGTTGCAATATGAGGTTATGATGTTTAGATCTATGGATTTGAAAATAGTATGCATGCAGTCCCTACTCTCAGATTCTTATCTTGTTTATGTTTTTATATTATGCATGTTTTAAATGATTTTACTTATTTAAGTTGTTTTACTTACCTTTCATACTGGTATATTCCACTGCATCGAATTGCTACCTATGTTGTATTGCTTCATGATACAGGCCTCGGTACTAGACTCAGCCCCGTCCTTAGCCAACCTTTAAGAGTTAGCATCCCCCATCTATTGGTGAGTCTCACCTCGAGACCATGCTTATCAGTTTTTATGTACTTTCAATTTTCAGATTTAGCGAAAGTTAGTTGGAGGCTTGTCCAATCAACTCATCGTACTTAGAGACTTTTCAGACAAAAAGGATGTAATCAGCTTCAGATTCGTGTGTATTTCTGATGTTATGCTTATTTCAGACTTCCACTAATATTATCATGTTAATTCTTCCACTTTTATTGATTGGGTTATATGTATGTTCATGCCATACGACTTGAGGTCTCGTCTTTATTCCTTTTCACGATCTGGGCCTATGTTCCGGTCGTGACATACAATGCTAACCCATTGAAGACCTTATCAATTTACACACCTAGTAGTCTCTCCAATTGACTTTTTCTATACTTTGCCTCTATTTTTAGAGTGCAATTCCATATTTTATATTATAAACTGTGAGTCCCCCACTTTTCTCTTATTTGTCTTGCAACATTAATGCTAATTAGTTTAATTTAATAGACGACTATTATGTGATTACCTGACATACCATGTGGGATTCGACCCCGACACCGTTAAGGCTTGTTTTGATACAATGATCATTTACGCTCCATGGTAAAGAAGAGTGTAGTTTGGACGTTATAAAAAATGGCTCTGTTACTAGGGAAATAGTATGATATCCTAGTTAATGTTATTTCTGAATTGATATTGCATCTTAGTTGTTGTTAATTTGAATTTGATATGGGCCATCACTAATTAGAAGGAGAAGGTTTGGTCAATGGGCATATGGATAATGAGGATGATGACCCCGTGAAGCCTGATGTAGCAGGTGCAATTCCTCCTGCCTTCTACGGTAGGAATGTGATTTTCCATGTGACGAGCACAATGTTTCACTTATTTCAAATGAAAGGTCTTTTTAGAGGAATGTGCCCAATGAGGATGCAAACAGGGCATCTCCGCAACTTCTTGAGATTTGTCAACCCTTTAACATTACAAATATCACTCAAGAGTCAATTAGATTGATACTCTTCCCATTTTCACGCAGAGGGGAAGAAACCGCGTGGTTGGGAGGAGTTGCCTCCCGGGTATATTACCTCTTGGAATGAACTCACGGAAGCATTTTTTGACAGGTTCTTTTCCTCTTCGAGGATGTTGCAGCAAAGGGATGACATTACTACCTCTGAAAAACTTGCGGGGGGGAAACAACTCATGAAGCATGGTTAAGGTTTATGAAAAGGTAGCCATTTGTCCAAACTATGGCTTACCCGATGGGGTCCCACATCAAGCAAGGCTTCTACCAATAACTGGATTCTATCAATAAGTCTATGAGAAATAATTTGGTTGGGGGATCAGTCATGGATCAGCCTCATGGAGTAGCAAAGGCATTACTTGATGGAATGACGTAAACCAACCGAGCATGGCACACTAGAGAAACAGAGGTATCCGTTAGTTGTATTGCTTCAAATCTTATGAGTGATGAATTAAGGAAGAGAGATGAGGCTAGATATGAAACTATTGCAAAAATGATGGCCCAGCTAGAGTTGAGAAAAACATGTGATGGGAGATGGTACAAAGAATGTGAACATGTAGCACTCAATGCCATGTTCAAGTTTTATGATGACACTTCATCCCCGAGATAAGGAGGAGGAGTGTCAATACATGTCAGGTCAGTTGGGGGATTCTCGCCTCTGTATCAAGGTTCCAATGAAGGCCCTTGGTACCTACGCGCGAGGAGAATGAAGGTTGGAAAAATCATGATATTCCTGGATGGGCAGAGAGATATGATCGATAGTGGAATAGAGAGAAAAATCGTGAAGGAGAGCGATATTAATCAAGTTCTCAATTTCTATGTACCTTCTCCAAAAGCAAAAGAAGCTCAAGGACAGCCCGGGGTGAGTGATGAAGGAAGCTCAATGATTGGCGACATGTTGTCATGAGTGTTGAAGAAAGTAGAATCCAATTTTATGCAAGGTTAGAGAGTTGAAAGGGGAGGCGTTTCAACCTCACTTCCAACCGTAAGCTCCCACTCAGCTTCAATAAAACACCCGAAGCACAAAATGAACCATTTGTCATCACAAATGAATCCTTACCTGAAGGGTGCACTTCCCAGTGATATTGTCCCCGAACCCAAAGAAAGATGTGTCATTGCATGATACAAGGACTAGGAGTGGTGTTATTGAAATATGTGTGGGCATGAAGCCCAAGGATGTTGGATGCGCTGAAGGAAATTAATGATGATGTGCTTGGATGAGGTACCAAAAGCACCAGGTGCTGGTGATGATGAGAAAGGGAAAGATGATAGAGTTGATATGACGCCCACAGATAATGTTTATGTGATGCGGCATGAACGCCCAATTGCAAGGCCCATGAAGTAAAAAGTTCCCGCCATATCCATAGCGGTTGGCCAAAAAAGAAAGAGGGATAATCAATTTTTGAAAGTTTAAAATATATTCAGCAAATTATCTATCAATATACCGCTCATGGATTCTTTGATTCAAATGCCAGGATATGAAAAATTTATGAAGGAACTCTTGAAGAAAAAGAAAGTGTGGATACGGGCACCGATGAGGTGATCCATCATTGTAGTGCTGTCATGGATAGCTTCGTTTCTCCACATCATGAAGACCCTGGGGCATTCACCATTCCTTGCACAATTGGATTGTGCATGTTCAATAAGGTTCTGTGTGACCTGATTCTAGTATCAATCTCATGCCTCTCATGAGATTCAAGTCTCAGGCTAGGGAGTCCCAAACCTACCTCTATGAGGCTGTTGATGGCGGATAGGTCAATGAAAAGACCCATTGGAGTTCTAGTTGATGTTCTTGTGAAGGTGGATAAATTTATACTCCCAACTGATTTCATTGTGTTGGATTGTGAGATGTGGACATCGCAGGTGCAAAGATCTTGGGGCGACCTTTACTAGCAAATGTGAAGCGCTTTAGTTGATGTAGAGCTTGGGGAGCTTGCTCCACTAGGTGGTGACGAGGTCACCTTCAATGTATGTCATCCTATCAAGCCCCTAGATGAGTGTATATTATGGAAATGCTCGATGTGTTGAAAATGAGCATTATGAATTCTTGGATGATGAGTGATTCGGAAGATGACACTCCGGAGTGCTAGAGATTAGAAGGTATCAATCATGCCACGACGTTAACTATGACACTTCTTGGGAGGCAACCAAAGCATTTTTACCTTGAACATTTTGATTTTTTTGTTTTTGATTTTTGTAGGTAGCTTGGATGCACAAACAATGGGGAAGAATAACAAGGAAGGCGCGACATTAGACTGGCAAAATGTCGGTGCACACATGCAAAATGCCACCCTATCGCAAGTGATGAAGAGAATAGAGGAGAGAAGAGAGGAAACCGATGACTTGCCGCTGAACGCTGATACCAATCCACGAACCACCAGTAAAGCATTGGCTTTAGACAGCATACCTGGAAGTTAGGATGTACTCGGTGACCCAACAGGTGATTCGCGGGTGCCAATCTACAAACCGCTGGCCAATCGTCAGTAGATTAACAGTTAACTAGAAGGGTAATGCATCGAATTTCGTATTCGGCAACCGCCAGTGAAGCGCGGGTGTAGGTAAGTCAATTTTTAAAATTTTTAACTGCTCCATGAGTTGAACCCAACCTGGGTACTCAATAATACCGGTCAAAACCCTTGTAAATCCCCATAAACCCTTTCTTCCACCTTCTAATTTCCCAATTACACCTTTTGACTTCTCTATACACTATCTTTTCTACCTTCCCACCATTAAACCCATATTTTCACCTAACAATCCCCTTCACTCCTTCTCTTGTATAAACCCACACTTCATTCTCTCCATTTTCATCAATACTCAATCATATTCTCAAATACACTAAGGCAAGAAAAGTTGTGTGGAACTCCTTTGATCAAGCTTTGATCTTTCTCCTCTCTTTGATTTCACATCCATTTGGTATGTAATTCTTACTCTATTTTTGATCATTCATTGGCAAAATATGGATTATTTTAAGTGTATGAAATCAAATGTCCCCACTCATACATCCCCATTACCACCATGATTATGCTTTTTGGTATTTTGCTATTATTCATTTTGTGGTATGTGAGGTGTGTGATATAATGATAGAATGATAATGTGGGTCTTCCCTATGCAAAAATTCTTGCTTTGTAGTGCGTTTGATTTCAGTTGGGGGTGAAGTCTGAGAGTCTCCATGTGTGCTTAAATTTCACAATTTGCCGGATGATATGCATTGATGTCTATCTATGGTAAATTTTCACTTTTACTTGTTTGGTTGTTGCTATGTTGTGGGTGAGTTTTGAATCCGAGTGTTTTGCTATCTATGAGTTTGGGTTGAATTTCACTGTCAGGCATCCATCGGCGAATTGCCGGTCAGGCCCGGCAAAAAGCCACATGAAATGCAGATGGGGGTTCAGGGCTTCAGGCCACTGCCCTATACCTGCGCTACACCGGCATTTTGTGAGTCATAACTGGTGAAACGCCGGTGGGTCACCGGATGACCTTGGTATTCTCGCAGCCTCTATGATCTCGAAGTGTGTCAACCGGCGGTTCGTGGATCTTCATCTGTGTTTCACTGGTGTCTCACCGGCATTGTCAGCGCTTTACATCTTAGAAATTCTACTTGTCTGTAATAAAATTGTTATAATTCCTTGCATTACATTATGATGAATATTAGTTTTTGTTTTTTTATATTTTATTTCCCCTTGAACAAAATATAAAAAGAAAAGTATGGTTGTATTGACTAACATGCTTTGTAAAATATGACTTCATCCGGGAGCCCCAGAAAGGGTAAGGCCCCAGCCTCCTCTACCACCAAGGAAAGGGGAAAGCAAAGGTTTCATCAAATTCCACCAACTTTGAGAGGCAATTATATTATGTGTGCCCAATATCACGGGGTATTATGCTATTTGCAAGGGCCGATCAATCACTATTGAGTAAGAGGCTTGACTTGGTAGGTGTCACGCCCGCCCTGGGGGTATGACTGGCATCCTGGTGCCCTAGTAGGACCTGGACTGCTAACTGGTGGGCCTAGGGCACATCCCGTGCCCGGCTAGCTCGATCTCGTGTTTCTCGAAACAAAGGATATATAACGGCTGTGAATGGAACACAGCTTCCGGCCAACTGGGGCTATAGCCACCTGTGAATGCAACAACAGCTAACCAGAAACATTCTAATACAGTGAACCCATGTGGCCAACAAGGCCACCATGCTTTCTAGTCATCTCGAACTTAACATAGGGAACCGAAGGCTACGTTTCCGGCAAGGTCACCAATACTATCAAACTATGGCCCTACAAGGCCAACATAAAAACAGAAATACTAAATAGCTATAACAACTGCACGGCCTCACACGACCGGCACCATTAACCATAAGGAGATAAATCTGAACAACCTGCAAGCCTCTATGGAGCAGTCAGAAGAGGGAAGCATCGGGACAAAAATGGCCCCGACCTACCTAAGTACTATACAACATAAGGAAAAGAGCTACACCTCTGGAAATCAAAAACTCCGATGACAGGAGCTGATGACTCTATAGCTGGCCAGAATCACGAGGATCGCCTCCTCGTCTATGAATACCAGCAGGAAAGTAATGCAGTTCCCCACTCGGGCGCCAGTACCGCTGGTACCAGTATGCAAGCAATCGAAATAATAAAAACTGAATACAACTGAATATAGATAGCATAACTAGCACTTCTGTATGGCAGGAGATACTGAATCCGAAGAAGCTGATAGGAACCGAATCAAGCTGTACTGATAGGGCAGAAGCGTACCTGTAGACGCGCGACGGCCTGCTGTCTACTAACTAGTATATAGCACATAAATAGATATACAAGTAGCAAGCAAGAGCCAATACCAACCCCCCATAAGTCGGATGGCGCCAAGCAAGCAAACAATCTATATACCCCTACCCGGGTCAAACCAGCCAAAAATAAGTCACTCCACTCATCTGCTCAATAGAGCACTCTACCGGCCCCCTTGCCCCGGCTCGGGCCATAGCCTCCGATATAAATAACCGTGTCCCCAGTCTAGGGACTCCTATATTGCATTCGTAATCGAAACTGTATCTATTCCCCACACTGCTCAACAAGGAATATCTGTACTGTACAGTTCCCTGACACTGCTCAACAGGGGCTATCTGTACTGTAGGGCTGATCAGACTGATATGGGGAACACTTCATCCCATCTTCGTCCAAGATGGGGACGGCATGTCACTCCTTGGAGTGACGTAAACCCACCCGCTTAGTGGGCGACATGACGCACAACCCAGGGGCGGCAAGGACGCTCAATAAGATGCCCTCACGCCATTTCAAGTCTCAACAAACAAATAGCACATACAAATAGCAAAGCATGTATAACTGAAAAGACTATCCGAAATTTGATTTCTTATTCCTCCGATCTCTTCCTCGTATTACACCGATTCTTTACCGATTATACCGATTCTCATCGATTACATCATTCAGAATTTTTATTCAACTGTTTTAAGCACTTGCAGCAGGTGGATACTCATTCGTCTGAATGGCTAATTCAGCCAAGATATCTGTCTGGATGGTTAGTCTGTAGCCAAGATATCATCTGCCTGAATGGCTAGTCTGTAGCCAACACCGTCTGCCTATCTGAATTTTTACTTTACTAACTTATTCTGGAAAATCTGTATCTTTTTTATCTTCAACATGCTTGCTAATCATACAATAGGCTATACCAAATTTGGAACTCGCCCTTTGGCGCATGCTTTTCTAGTCAGACTGAAAAGACCATGCAATAATGCAAACTAGATCTACTAGGCTTACTCACCAACATTCAACTCCGAGAATTCAATTATAGAGTTTACTATGATTTATACAAAACTTCTAACCGCTGAAGAAACGGGCTTACATACCCAACTGAGTTATCCACGGCCTGACGAGGCCTCGGCGTTAGTACTCCAGCCTATTTCTCCCAACCATTCATATACACACAATTAGTACTAAATAAAAACACTATTCTCAAGGACAACGCTACTTTCGACATAGCCTAAACTTAGGCTTATCGAAAAGACGGTCAAAACTTGCTGTTTTTCAGAAGTCCAGAAGGGAGAAGTATTCACTTACGGTTAGATATTGACACTAGTTTGGAGAAATTCTAATTTCAATTAGTCCGGTAGCCTCGACACTGTCTGACGTATTTGTAAACAAAATCCGTAGGAATGCTCCCTACTGCTAAATAGCTCGGTACCTGAAGTTAATTTAGATTTGACTACGTTTGGCAGCTTAATCGATCTATATTTTCTTACCCTCTTCGCCTTCTCTTTGTCTACCGTGCTTTCTGGAAATTCTTAATATGAGTACGAACTTAAAAACCAAAGTGGGACTTATATATATTTGGCCCGGACAGCCCAACGTGTCACTGGAGCCAACGCAATGGTCCCGCCTACGTGACACGGTGCCATCGCGGAGGGGCTTTCCCCCGGCTCCTTCCGCGAGGGTCCGACAGTTCCGATCTTTTCCCGGGCCTTTTTCTAGCACGTATGACTTTCAAACATGCTTAACCAACGCTACGCGACAGGGGCCATTCAGGTGGCGGAATTCATATGGTGTGTTTATTTCCTTTCCCTTAGAAACATTTAACTTAATGAAAACTGCTATAGAGGACTACTCAACTAGCTCAACTTGTTTTTGTAGTACTGGCAGAGTTTCCCTGTAATATGGACTATCCCAAAACCTGAAACATAGAAAAGTCCAATACAGGTACTCCACACAATACTATAAGATTCACGTGATAGCTAAACATCAATCTCTTTCATTTATACATATACAACTAAAAGGCACCGCATTGCTGTATCACTAACATACCTGTCGCCCGACTATGCCTGGACAAGTGAGGATATCTAGCTTTCATATATTCCCTCCGCCTCACGTCATCTCCTCTGGTTCCTGTTATGCCACAATACTTTGACAGACGTAATATCTTTAGTTCTCAATCTGCGAATCTGTTTGTCTAGGATAGCTACCGGAACCTCTTCAGGCCAGCTCTTCTGTAACCTGATATCCTTGACTGGGACTGCCTTACGGGTCTCCTATGCATTTCCTCAGTGACATGGATACATGAAAGACTGGATGAATGGATTCTTAACTCTGGAGGCAAGTTCACTATATGACACTTGGCCTATTCTTCGACGTAGAATCTGATAAGGCCTAACAAATCTTGGACTGAGCTACCTTTCTGCCAACTCATCACCTCTTTCATAGAGACACTTTCAAAAGTACCCAGTCATTCGCATCGAACTCCAGTTTCTGCGCCGCACATCTGCATATGATTTATGGCGGCTCGCAGTCGGCAGTTTCCTAATAAGCTTTACCTTTTCCTCTCGACTGCTGAACAATGTTCTGGCCCAATAACGCCGATTCTCCTACTTCAAACCAGCCACCGGCGACCTGCATTCGCCCGTATAATTCCTTGAAAGGCGCCATCTGGATAGCTATTGAGTGATAGTTATTATTATAAGCAAACCCCAATTAGGGCAAATGCTCACGTAGCTACCACTCAAAATCTAGCACACACGCCCGTAGCATATCCTTGAGCCGTCTGAATGGTGCGTTCAGCCTGTCCATCCTGCCTGAGGGTGGAATGCGGTGCTCAAATTAATCTGCGTACCCAAACCTCTCTGAAACGAATGCCAAAACCTAGCCGTAAACTGTGCCTTGCCTGAAAATACTGATGCTATAATTCCGTGCAATCTGACTATTTCTCGATATAAAACTGCATAATCTTCTACGAGAAAGTAGTCTCCATCAAGCGTGAAATAAGCTGATTTTTGTCAATCTGTCAACAACCACCCATAGAGTCTTGTCTATGTCTAGTACGGAGTAATCCTGCCACAAAATCCATATTCACTGCTTCCCATTTCCAGAGAGGCACAGCCTATGTCCCGAGTTAACCCGCCTGGTTTCGATGTTTCGCTTAACTCCGTCAGCTAGGGACACTGGGCTACAAATTAGCAATTTCTTTTCATACCTGGCCACCCAAGAGTTCTCCCCATCATGGTACATTTTCCTCGCGCCGGGGTGGAGAGAATAGCGGGCGCAATGTACCTCGTTCATAATATGCTGGCGGAGGCTCCGAAACATCTGAACACATAGACGACCTTTACAATGCAGCACTCATCCTCGTTACCTGGAATGTAGCGCTTCGCGGAATATAGTCCTTAAGCTGAATCAGGTCAGGATCCTCATATTGTCGTTCCTTTACTTCCACCACTAATGATGACACCACGGTGTTCCTAAACTACCGCTCTATTGTCCTCTGTTTCTGCTACACGAACCGCTAGCTAGCTAACTGATGTATCTCCCTGACCACCACCGCCAATGCAAATACGCCAAACTTCCCATGGACTTACAACTGAGAGCATCTGCTACGACATTGGCTCTTCCCGGGTGATACAGAATATCCACGTCATAATCTTTTAGCAACCTAACCATGATGCTCTCGCAGGTTCAACTCCCTTCGGTGAAGATATACCGTAGGCTCTTATGATCTGTGAAAATATTCAAATGGACGCCGTACAAGTAATGCCTCCACATTTTTAAGGCGTGGATCACTGCGGCTAACTCCAGGTCGTGGGTAGGATAGTTCTTTTCGTGTTTCCTCAGCTGTCTGGAAGCATATGCAATCACTTTACCATGCTGCATCAACACAAAACCCAACCCGATGCTTGATGCGTCGCAATACACCGAATAACCTTTTGTACCTTCTGGCAATGCTAACACTGGGGTGGAGGTTAACCTGTCTTTCAGTTCCTGGAAGCTCTGCTCGCATGCCTCTATCCACTGAAACTTTGCTGCTTTCTGCGTCAGTTTGGTCAGAGGTGCCGCGATAGTCGAGAACCCATCAACAAACCTCCTGTAATATCCTGCTAATCCCAAAAAACTACAGACTTCAGTCGGAGTGGTAGGCCTAGGCCACATTTTGACTGCTTCTATTTTCTGCGTGTTGACCTGTATACTAGCATCCGACACAATGTGCCCCAAAAGGGCTACTGAGTTAAGCCAGAATTCACACTTGGAGAACTTAGCATATAACTGGCGGTCCCTGAGGATCTGGAGCACTGTCCGTAAATGAGCCTGGTGATCT